>MU251448.1:0-107980 GCA_019669835.1 Amylocarpus encephaloides | reverse complement strand
ATAAATAAATAAATAAATAAATAAATAAATAAATAAATAAATAAATAAATAAATAAATAAATAAATAAATAAATAAATAAATAAATAAATAAATATGAGAGACCGCCGTCAGTGTACTAATTCGTAAGATGATTCTTCCCTTAAACCACCAAAAATGGAGGGACACTCTAACCTTCGCTATTAATACAAGTAATTATTATAGCCCACTCTCGATTGCCTAGCTGAACGGCTTTGCCTCTGCCACGTCGATCCGCGCGAGTCACTACTATTACTAGACAAATAACACCTGTCATAAACCCGGTTTCGTCGAAGTTATAAAAATCGCAATCTAAAACGCCGTATTTTGCCCACATATTCTCCACTAGTCGAAACCATGCGCCAATTAGCTCAGGATCTTCGTACAAGGCCCTTTGGAAGTCGTAAACGCGATTAAAATGTGTCTTTAACTCTAGACGTCGTTATATAAATCGTTATACAAATCGATAAGCCCAGAGCTGTCCAACGCGTCTCCCTCCCCTCGATTCCAGGATGAAATTCGCCATATCTTCCACACCAGCTAACCGGGGCGTAAACCCTCTTATATCCATATCAAGTATATTTCGAACAATCACATTTTCTTCTAGGCTAGTCAATTTAGTATTTCCTAGCCGACGTTCGCGGATAGTAGTTCGGCCGTTCATTCTGTCGAGAAGTGTGGTACGCGGAACGTTATAGATTTTCGCAGTAGTAGAAGGGTTAAGCTTCTTAGTTGTTCGAATAGCCTCGATAGCTAGGATAATTCGTGCTTCTTGGGTTTAAACAGACATTAGTAGTTGTTAAGAAAACACGTGTTAAATTTACAAGTTGGATAGTCGGGGAAAAATTGACGAGGTCCTGATATTGACGAGGTCCTGATAAACCACGTTAGTAGTTATAGTATAAAATTATATCTAGAGCTATCCCCGAAACAAGCTATTCTACTTAGGAAGCTGTGTTGTTATCCCGAGTATACAACAAAGCTCATACGGGGCGAACCGAGTATTACCTATTTTGCATACTTCCTACTTGACACGCCCAGAGGATCGCTCATTCCCGTCTTGCCTTTTCCTCCTCCGCCTAATTGGAAACGCCTACGACTTCAGACAAGCATTCCAGTATGGTTTGCTTACGATCAAGAGCTACGCGTGCGTTTAATAGGAAAGCGGAATAGCAAGTTCCCGAGATCACTGATTGAGACGCCTGAGGTGGCTTTGAGGCGGAGAATTTGAATTCGTGCTGGCACTGAAGGGCTCTTCGGCAGGGCTAAGTTTGATTTTTTCTCTCTTCCAAATAAGGATGGCAATTTGTCTTTTCTTTGATTATATCTCTATGGGTAAAATCGTAGGGTGGCATCAACTGTGCCTTTGGTACGTTCAGCGTTGCTTAGACTCCTAGTGAGACGTCCCCTTTGTACTCACAACTATTCTTTCGAGCCATTGATAGTCCTTGTGTTGAATTTCGCAATAGATGGAACTCCCACGCTTCCTCCCATATTGAGACCAATCTTCTGGAGGTTTAGGCTGATGGCTACCCTCTTGTTGGCCGGTATACCCCGAGGGGCACACGTATTGCAACTCGAAAGGTACCGACGGGTATTTATCTGGCACTTGTTTTGATTATGTCTCTCTATCTGCGATGCATTTAATTCTGCATATGATTCTCGTGTTTCGAGATCCATAAAGCAGAGAACCATCGCTTGCTCACAACGCCAGTGCCTGCCTTCAACTCCCAGATATAATCCTACATATCATGTCCCGTTCACCTTCTCTCAAATATAACGCAGTATTTAGCCAATGGTGCCTTTGTCGATCTTTGGAGCACGACGAGAGGTATCTTGAGCTTCATTTCCCCATTTTGATTTCCACTTAATCTCTTTTCCTACGGCTTCATCGAATGCCTTGAAGCACTCTGATGGTAACAATGCTTTGATGTCATCGGAAACGCTCGATAAGCCGTTGAAGCCAAGGTCACGAACATCGCCATCTGAGCCAGGAACACCTAGATGGGAGGAAGGAGGAGTTTCGTAGACTGTATCTACAACCATAAAGTTGCGCGAGTAAATTGGCTTGACTGGGGGCAGAATGGTTTGAGCATCGCCCTCATTTAAGACGTTGCCATTCATGGAGTCGGCGCTATTTTTCGGGTCATAATCATCGATCTGCTCCCATCTTGCATGTGTTGGCTGCATGCTTTTTGGGTATTGAGTGATATTGGTGTGTACGTCGTAGATGCCATTGAGGTTTGCTTTGCGTTGAGTAGCAAGTCCAGAATTGTAGCGGCTGCAGACACGTCAGGGAAAGATTGGGAAAAGGGAGTTGGATGATATACCTTGCCTCACGTGCATGCTCCAACATCCAGTTGACATCGTTGACTGCCACGCGGCGCTTCTTACCATCCATGACCTTGCCTGTCTGCATTGGCACAGTAGGCACGCCCGAATGATACACAGAGCTCGCCCCGTGCCAAGCGACGTACTGATTTTTGTTATACTCTTCTCCTTCCTTGAAGTGGTCATTGGGATCAGCGATTTCGCCCTCCTGAATGCCATCCGCTTTCGCTTTAGCGACCTCGTAGTCGTCGATAACTCGCTTCCCGCCGACAATGATCTGAGCGCCAAATTCGCGAAAGACCGACCTCGCAGTAACGATGCCAATGGCACGACCTTTATAGGAGTGTGGAATGAGACTGCGATCGATCATATCCCGTTTCTCGTCATCATCGATGATGATTTTAAAGAGGCGCTTGTGCTTGGTGAAGAAGAGGTAGCTGTCCCTAAATCCCACACATCTGGCTGGTTCCGTTGACAACATGTAAAGTCGACTGCCTCGTCCGAGAACGGTAAAGGTTCGGCATCGATACTCGCGACCGTCCTGAAGATGGCCCATCTTATCGACCTTGCTCTCGCCCTTCGCATCTTCTGGCAATTCGACCTCATCATTGATAACGTCCATCATGTTTCCCTCCTTATCGATTGGTTGCTGTGTAACATGGGATGGCCCTCCTCTCCGCGCCCAACGCCCCCCACCTCGAGATCCCCCTCTACCACGACCGCGTTTGCCTGGCGTGCTGGTCTCGGAGCGTTCACCATCACGGTCGGGGAGATCCCAATCTGGGGGCTTGTTCTTCGGTGGGCGTCCAAGGCGTTTCTTACGGACCACAGGCTCGCGAGGTGGTGTTGCTGGAGCCGATGCGGGTTCTGATTCTACTGCTGGGGTGCCATCCTCATCCTCATCGAGGTTATCGTCCTCCGGATCCTCTTGCGGGCTGCTAGCATTGGGAGTTGGCGCATCCAACATTTGCTCATCTTCGGCCTCATCATACCGAGGAGTGTTTTCTGTTTCGCACCTGGTGAGTGACCATGCGCCTGGATATTTGTTGAAGGCAAACTTACTCAAAGCAGCGGCAGCATTTTTCGCTGCGGCTCTTCCTGGCCGCCTGCCCATGTTGATGGATGTGTCGACGTTCTCAACGCAATTCACTCTGTGCCGGATGGAGAGTAGACGTTGTCTACAAATTGGACGCCATTGGAAGACGCGCTTGGTTGACGATACGATTCACCAGAAAGGACGCTAAGGATCAACGATCGTTTTTTTATTCGTTCGCTTATACCCGTCGATCTTGGTGCCTTGCTGCCTGGCGACTCATTAGGCGCTGAATTTCCAAGCCTCCGCCGCCTCTCTCACAGGGTCAACACTAGAAATAAGGAGTGCGTCTAAAAGAGAATCTAGACTGCCGAACACGGCATTTGTACTATTCCGCTATTTGCACCCCCTATTCTGGTACGGACTGCTTCTACGGTACAGAGCTTTCACCACCCGTACTCGTTCGGTTAGTACACCCAATCGGCAAGCTTATTGGGTGTGGTGTACTCCGTACCTCCGTGCTAACCGAAGTAATTGACTGGACTAGCCGAACGAGTACCGTCCTCTGTGTTGAAATGGCATTTCTGGACGTCTACTTACCAATTCTATAGATAGTACACCGGTACGGAGTACGGACGTACAACCTCACCTGCCAATATGGCAAATCCTGCTGCTATCAGTGAAGCCATACCCCCATACCATGCAAGAAGAATATGTGCCACCTCCTTGTACCGCCCTGAACCGGGGAGATATGCACATGCATAGGCCATGTCTCTCTTCGGAATTCACAAATGCAAGGAGATTCATAGTCAGTCTTCTCGTCACCTCAAATCTCCCCTGATACTAGTCCCAAGTCTTGTTTGGGAAATCCGAGTAACCAGCGCCCGGCCTTCGACAGCATTTTGCATCAAGCGCCCAACAACCCTACCAAAGCTCCAGATCTAATGGAAGACATATCCGTAAGCAATCAATGCTCCCGTCTGACTCTGTGGCTGTCCCTTTGCGTTGGCTTCGGACCCTCGGGGCAGTGTTGCCCTCAGCAGGTCTTAGGTCATCTCTGACATGATGTCGCGCGAGGACCGTATGATGTTAATGATGATATTGCTGATACCACATATGGAATCCTGCAATGGTGTTGTCAATATGCAGACACTCCGGTTGGACGACGTCCTCGGTCTGGCTGGCCTTGAATTGCAGGACCATTTCCACTGCATGTCCATAGCAACTGCATCTTCAGTACCGGTTATATGACGTATCGGCCCCGATCGAAGGAATTCCCTCTCCACGGCAGCGGGCAGCGTATCTGCCACCGAAGCACAAAGTATTTTCCAGCTGAGGATGGTGGTACGGCAGGACGAGTACAACGGCGAGTGCGAGGGCTGGACTCCCTCTCGAAGATCGATGGCCGTGTAGAAGCCGCATGGGTCTACTGTGATGTGTCGTGGAGAGCAGGGCGCATACTATTCCAATAGGAACGCAACCGGAATCCAACAGGAAAGCAAAGTGGCCGGCCACATATAATTGATTGTCTTTGCCTCAGGAGAGAGGAGAGAGGAGAGAAGAGAAGAGAAGAAGAGTGGCGGACAAGAGCGGGCAAGGGGCAAGGGCGGACAAGAGCGGCAGACGAAGGGCACGAGGCGCAACCAGTGGTGAGCCTTACATGTGAGCCTTACATCCCAGGCCGGAACAGCCTCTCCTCTCCAGAGGTGGATTCCGTCCGGAAGAAGGTTAAGGTTCTCCGTACGCTCTCCCAAATGGAATCGTCTCAAACCTCCACCTCCAATGCAAACTCCAACTCCAACAACCATATTTTCACAATTACCTGCTTCCCCTAACTGCACGCTCTGCTGCTTTTGGGAGTCGTTCGCAAACCTTTGGACCTGTTGACCGCTTGACCGCTCGACCGCTTGATATTTTCGAATTCGCCCGACGATGTTCATGGTTGGCTCCGTAGCGAAATCGTGGGGCGACTAAGTACTAGGCTGAGGAGACAAGATCAATACCGTCCGAGTCTTTCCTTCTGCGCGTCATATCGCCATCCTCCGCCATCACCGCGGGCCAGACGATCCGCTCGACAGCTTCAAGGGAGCAATCTCCCGCGACACCTCTTCCTCTGCATTCACCTCGTCGCCGCCGCACTCGCCTTCCTCTCGTCGTCTGCGGACTCGAGGTACTTGACATCCAAGTACCCTCGCCGGCCATCACCCAACAACCCGACCCTCCCTCCATCACCTCGATATCGAGCTCCCGATCCAGCATTTTGACCTCTTCAAAGTTCGAACCCCTCGACCAGTTCGATCGGAGCTTCATCACCATGCCGGGCACCGAGAGCGACCTGCTCAAACAGGCAACGCAGAAGATGATGGCAAGGTACGATGGCAAACCCCCATATTCCGTTCGTGTTTTGGCAAGCTTGGGATTGCGCTGGATGGCATGGCCAACACTACCATACGACCACGAAGGAGCCGCTGGGCTGATTCTATTCTCGTTTGCAAGCTTGCTTGCTCGCTCGCTCGCTTGCCTCTGTTTCTTTTGTCTCTCGAGAGAGCGCGCACATCCTCCTTTCAGCCCCGTCGGTCTTTTTGATGTGGTCTGGTCTCGCACATGCTCCAACCAACGTCCAAGTGGACGAGGGGTCCTGCGTCCTGGTACCATCGGGCCTGATCGAAGCGGCAATCGATGACTGGGTGGGCTGGTGTGTGCATCATCCATCCATCCATTCCCCATTCCCCATGGCCCTTCCATCCCACCCAAGACAAGAAGTAGAAGCCGTTCATGGCCCAACATGCGCAGTCTGCTCGGAAAAAAACCAGAAAATTCTGAATTGAGCCATTTCGATTTTTCCCTGCGCCTTCACCCTACCCGCCGTCTCTTTTCCCGAGAATGCCTTTCTGCCTCATGTCACGGCGCTCATACTCTAGCAGTTGTAACATGTACCTGATCACGATGCCTTTTGCTAATCTTTTGGGTAGACCAGACCGGGCAGAGCGCGACGATGACGCCAATGATCATATCGATTCCGATACCCCCCGCTCCGGCATCGCAACCCCACAGCCTGATCCATCCGACAAGCGATTGCCCGGTATAATGCATAGTTACTTCGGACAGGTTGGTACAGGCTCTTCTACACGTCCCAGCTCTACTCCATCTCAATCCTCTTCTCCTGCTCGGGGCAGCGAGGTGCGAAAAGACATATCTTTTCACGACTCCAAGATCATGTGTGGCACGGGGGTGCGCCTGTCAGTAGTTGCTCCAGACTCGACCCATGAGACTGTGTGTGGGCAAGACTGCAAAGATGGGAAAATCCTATCGAGTGAGCGGACGAGCTCTCTAAAACCCCAAGACCAGACGGAGAGAAATGCTGCCTTCCATTCATACCCGACACCACCTGTTTCCCAGACGCCTTCACTGCGCAAGTTAAAACTGAGCGAATCTAGCTCTGACGATGATGTTGAGACGAGAAAAACTGCAGTCTCATCTCCAACTCGTCACAAGAGCCTCTCGGTCTCCCTCCCCTCGCATGCTCGTAGATCTTCTACGTTGCCACTTTCTAGTATTGTCACGACCTCAAGTGTCCTTGCTACACATTTCTCGAACCCTAGCGATCCTCCTTCCGATAGGAGACCTAGCACTCCTGTACACTCTTCTTTAAGTTCCCACTTTCAAGAGTCACCTTCATATGAGAAGCTCAAAAAGCTAACTGGTGAATCTCAACTCGAAAAGAGCCATCCACCAACTCCAACACGTGCACTATCACACGTTACAGCAAAGTCGGACGCGAGTGGTGGATCTGATTCGGCCAGCAAAGATGCAAATGGTCAAAATGGTCAGAGCAAGACCTTGGAGGAAGCTCCCGCCGTCAAGGCTTTGACTGGGGCCGCCGCCGCACCAGCACCCAAAGGAAAGCTCACAGTCAAGATCACGGAAGCTCGAGGCTTGCGCAGATGCAGAGAGCCGTATGTAGTTGCGGTCTTCCAACGAAATGAGTTGGTTTCGAGGGGTCCTCTTCCGGTGGCTCACGATGACCACGAGGAGGTCACCAGTAGCCCAATGGGTGGAATTCCAATCACCCGGACCGCAAGCGACTCTGGACGCCCAATGGCCATTCCTATGAAGAGTCGCCAGAGCAGCAACACCAGTCTTTCTGATTACCGCGATTTCAAGACCAAGGGACGGAAGTCATTTACCAACCCAAAGTGGGACACCGAAGCTATATTGTGAGTGACTTGTTCCTTCCATATTTCTTGTCGGCTTCTAACATCTCTTCAGTGATGTCGTGGGCTCAGACTCACGTGTCAATATCACTATATATGATCAAAGTAGTGCGGCCGAGGAGTTCCTTGGCCATCTAGATTTGGAAGCCGACTTCGTGGAGACTCCCAACTCCCCTCTTAACGGCTGGTTTCCACTACGCGGAAAGAATGATGCGGAAACCGGCCTCTTCGGCGAGGTTTCCGTTGAAATCACATTTCAGCGAACTGAGAAGAAGCACTACGGACCCGAAGACTTCCAAATGTTGAAGTTGATTGGCAAGGGCACATTTGGTCAGGTTTACCAAGTCAGAAAGAAGGATACGAAACGCATCTATGCTATGAAGGTTCTCCAGAAGAAGGTCATCGTCCAGAAGAAAGAGGTGGCACACACCGTCGGAGAACGCAACATCCTGGTCAGAACGGCCATGGCCGACTCGCCGTTCATCGTTGGCCTCAAGTTCTCCTTCCAAACGCCAACAGATTTGTACCTCGTGACCGACTTCATGTCGGGAGGAGAGCTTTTCTGGCACCTGCAAAAGGAGGGCCGGTTCGACGAGAAGCGTGCGAAATTCTACATTGCCGAACTTATCCTCGCTCTTCAACACCTTCACATGCACGATATCGTCTATCGGGACCTCAAGCCTGAAAACATTCTGCTTGACGCTAATGGACACATTGCTCTTTGTGATTTTGGCCTTTCAAAGGCAAACCTAACTAAGAATGCTACCACCAACACATTCTGTGGAACTACAGAGTACCTAGCCCCAGAAGTGCTTCTGGACGAAGCTGGATATACCAAGATGGTCGATTTTTGGTCTTTGGGGGTCTTGGTCTTCGAGATGTGTTGCGGCTGGAGTCCGTTTTATGCGGAAGATACCCAGCAAATGTACAAGAACATTGCTTTTGGCAAGGTTCGATTCCCACGCGATACTCTAACTACCGAAGGCAGAAATTTCGTCAAAGGTCTCCTTAACCGAAACCCAAAGCACCGTCTCGGCGCACAGGATGATGCGGAAGAGTTGAAGAGACACCCCTTCTTCTCGGATATTGCCTGGGAAGCGCTGACCAAGAAACTTATCACTCCTCCATTCAAGCCAAAATTGAAGTCGGAAACAGATACGCAAAACTTCGACCCAGAATTCACCAATGCTATGATTGGCGCATCATCACTCAATGCTCGTGCTGCAGCTCTGGCGTCCGGCATCGATAACTCGACACCCCTCTCGCCAGGAATGCAAGCAAACTTTAAGGGATTCACATTCGTCGATGAGAGTTCTCTTAACGAACATATGGCAGCTCGGGGAGTGAAGGATGATTTTGATGATATGGACGAGGATGAGAAGCGGGAGCGCCACTGGGAAGAGCCATTCGAGGTTTCGGAGAAACGTCGAAGTGACCGCATGAGTGGTATTCAGAAGACCGGTGCCAATGAAGACAGCAGCATGTTCAACGGTGGACATTTCGACTTGTAAAAATTGACGACACTCTCTTGCTCCCAGAAGAACAATATCTGAGGTTCCATACACGAGTTCCCTTTTTACATATGCTCGCATCGGGTCGGAGTCGTTTCATTTGCATCTGCGCGTGGAGTTAGGGTGGGAATTGAAGCACTACAAATTGGCTATTCAAAGTCGATTCATGATACGGCGACACTAGGGTTATATTGGCTTTATTCCATCTTTCATTTCACTGTGGATAAGAACGACTGACAAGTCGGTGCACATTGTGCTACTTTGTCACGCCTCCGCGCATCTAGAAAGAAGATTTGCCCGCGTGACTGAATGGTGCAATGCACACGACATATAAATTATTTGTCGATCGATTGCCAAGTTACAACGTTGGTTTCTTTTAAGGTTGGCTATGAGGCTTGAACCACTGGAAATGGAAGCAAGAGTGTGATTATGGACCTATTAGGGCGAGCACGGAGACCATAGTTTCGATTTGGTCTTGCCTTTTCCTGTCGTCCAATGGCCGGTGGGAATTCCTGAGACACAATCATTCACTGTATCTAGCTAGGTTCTTCGACAGATATAGCGCTGTGATTAATGTAATCATGAACCTTAACAAAGGCTTGATTTAGACGTGATATGGTATATTAGCTGGCTGGTTCAAATATTTTGAGTGCGTGTTCATACGTAATTCCAAGGGCGCAATCACCTTCTCACATTTTTAAACCTTTCTAGGATTGATAATTTCTTGAAGGTTCATTCACCTTTGCATCCCTCCGCGTTCTGCAATGTTGAGTGTTGGTTGTTCTTCTCTTTCTCCGCCTATGTGTACCCTTGGCAAATAATACCAGGAGTATCCGACAACATATAAAGACCATGCTACATGTTCAAACACAGTTAACTCTATGATCAAATTTTGTCTCTGAGCTGACGAGAATGGCCCCCCATAACCTTATCCTTGGTGTGCAGACATCAGCCGCACAAGGTCATCTTGATGAGCTCAAGAGAGGCATCGATCAGGGGTAGAGGAGGCCTCTCCTAGCTCATTCAATTGTTTTCCGGGTTCCTAGACCTCTCAGTTGCGACTCCTTTGATCGCCACGATTGAGTTTGACTTTAACCGTCACCAATACAGACCGCACCACACCACGAGATAACTCCCTGTTAGATGGACGTAAGATTTGCATACCACGGAGAGAATTGGGGGACCCTGTTTGCGAAGCTAACAGATAAAGCCACTTTGAGGATTCCGCTCTGGACTTCGATGGATTCGAAGTGAGTCGATTCGCAGATTAATCTTTGAGTTCCGGTGCAGACTAATAATAACAGAGCAATGTTACAAGCATATCGAGACTCGCGGGCGCTGAAAGAAGAGGCCCTTTGGCTGTCCTTGGCCGGGCGAGAAAGTTTAGCAAGCCCAGTCAGCTATCAAGGCAAGATTTATGTCCCCTTCAATTATCCATGAATCAGTCTTCAAGGCCAACGAATCGAAGAGCCCAAAACCTGGACTCGCAACGTGGATGTGTCTTCCATACTTCTGCCTGGCGAAACACCCTTCATTGGACCTCTCTACGCTGAAACTGCGGCCTTCGTCCCACCCGACGAGAAGATTACTGCAGACCCGGTTTTCTGGCGAGCCAGAGTTGCACATCCGTGGCTCTGGAATTCTTGTCGCGTTGGGATTGATGACAGAGGAATCGTTTTGGATCATGATAATCGTGGGACGAGCGTATCGTCATGGACTAGAAAAGAGACATTCTCTAAATCGAACAAGAGCAAACATGACTTAGGGGTCGGTCGGCATCTCGCTACCTCGACGGTGTCGACATTCCACCAGGAGTAGAATTGTCGTACTCGGCAGTGTGTGTTCGATATCGTTTGAACTCAACACCTCAAACAAGGACTTTCTGTTTGTAAGTAAAATGGGGTGTTTGGGGCCACAATTCCCAGAAATGCGAAACGAACCCCTGAATGACCAGAAGCGAAAGTCAAACTAGTCTGTCAAATGAACTCACGAACCACGTCAAGCAAACCTCCAATCCGAATGTCCAGACGTTGTACTTGCCTCTATTGACGCAGACGTGGGGAGATGATGGATTCAGACTAGTGGAGGATGGCTCTGCAACGATCGAGATAGAATCTGCTTGGAGAACTTTGAGAGGAAACTTCGAGCAAGTGACCAACAGAGCTATTAAGGTCAGCAAGGAATGTTTCGGGACGATTTTGATGGAGGTACAGTTATCTAGAATTACGCGCCACAAGTGCGCAATTTGATTGCAGTAATCTGCGGTGGCCTCGTTCAGTTGACAGACTGCTTGCTGCATGTCTCGCTTTTCCTAGACCACCTTTCCTAGACCAAAGAATAACGTCTCGTGTGAAACCTCGCAAGGATTTTCTAGACTCAGCCCACCACATTGATCGCGCGAGGTTTCACTTACTCGAGGAGGTTCCGACAGCTTGGTTACATCTAGTCATGTCAATGGCACATGCGTATGTATGGTGAGGCTCCTCAGAACCATATCGTCGTGTGCGATGAGCTTCTAGGTGTAGGCATTCAGAAAGTAATCCTTCAGAAAACTCTGTCGGAAAGCTCGGTTCTAACCCCGTTTGATTTGGTTTCGTTGATCAATCTGCAACCACTTGATGTCATTCATCATACCACCAATGAGAGAGATATTTGTGAGACATATCGGGAGTACTTGAAAGCTCTTGTGAGCGCGTTCCTAGTTCTGTTTAAGCGGCTTCACTGACAGTATGACGGGAGGATAAAGTCGAAGCCAATCCTCTCCTACGCAGCCACCGGGATCGCATCGCCATGTTCAAACAAGAGATATCCGTCATTAATGAAACCCTTTCGATTCAGCCTCACATGCTCACAACAGACCGCTATTCCGGCGTTGGCCATCCTGGGGCTTCAGAAGGTATCGCACCTCGAAAGGAGGCTCGATACTAGGGGTGGACTTCCCCGGTCTACCGTTCGAGGTATACGGGCCAGGAATACAAACTTCGAAGTCCTCCGCCTTAGCATCAATGGCCCGGGCATTTGTTCTAGCCCAGCTTGACACGGGGAAACACGGGTAGGGCCATACTGTCTAGACTTGCTTAGTACAGATATCAACATCCCATTCCCTGTCTCACGTCTTTTCCCGTCTCGTTCTCCTCAAACTTCTTCTCATCTAAACTCGCTTAAAGCAAACACTCCTTCGTTTCTTCTCTCCCCCTTAATTCATAATACCTACCAGTCAGATGTCGCTGGACGACCTTACTTTGCGCTCCCTTATCCAAGTCGTCAACCCCGCCGCAAACATATAGGATAATTCACCTTCGTCGCTATTCTTTCTCTCGTGGCGCTCGATCGTATATTGTCCCTAGCATCTGAATATCTTTGGTTGTCAAGGGGTCTCCATCTCCACCACCACTGAGGACTTGCGCGTTGGAGACGAGTTTAGGCCTGAGAATCGAAGGGAGGGGTTTCGCTGTCGTCGTTTCGGAAAGGGCCGTACGGCTTCTACGCCAGCGATGGGCAAGTGAAGTGCAAAACGCAGAGTGACCGCTGTGTCCTGATTCGGGTGGGCTTCGCCGCGGCGGTCGCGGCGGTGGGCGTGGTGGCGCGGAACGCTTGATGCGAGAGTATCGTGGCCTAGATATGGGGCGCCTGGAGGCCATTGCCTCGATTTTCCAAACGTCGAAGCAGGATACATGTACTGGAAAGCAAAAAACACGAGTGAAAGTTCACGTGGCTTTGGCGCCCAGGGGACCAGCGAAGACATCGCTTGATAATAACCCAGAGAGTACTCGTATATATCTCCAGCTGCCGTCAGAGATCTTTCGTTGCTGGCACTTTTCCTCGAAAACTTGAACGTTTCCGACTTCTCGAGTGGTTTATCGAATGTAATATCGTGAATCTATAAAGCACTATCGAGGTTGTAAGTAAAGTTACTACTATAAGTGAATTTCTCCTCTTATCCTAGAACGCTAACTAATGTCCATATCGTAAGAAGATGTTCACGTTACAACTATTACTAACCTCCTTAAAGTCTATAGTAAGGTTGCTATCCCGCCTTATTAATACTCCTTCCTAGTTAACTATATAGAGTAGTTTATTAAGCTTACTAATATTATTACCTTAGTAGACATCGGCGCTACTACTAGCCTTACTAAGCGTCTCGTAGTTATAGAGCCTCTATTAGTTAACTCGATATTATTAATACTCGTAGTCGAGTCCTACTACTATATATTCTTCTAGTATATCGAGAGTAAAGTGACTAACCTAGCTTTATTTAATACTAGTATTAGTGATATATAGGTATATAACTTTACTTTCTCTTTTATCGTACCTAGATCTAACTCTATCGAAGCTCCTTTTCCTATTCTCTCTATATTAACCGTTTTGAGGTTATCTTATTCGGGACCGACGAATTCGATAATAAACGAGTCCCTTTAAGAATTTATATAGGACCCTATATAAATGACCTTATCGCTACGGCTAGTAATTAATTACTACTCGAGTAGGGTTAGTAGAAGAAGGTACGAAAGAGTAAAAGTTTTCGGGGAAAGAGCGAGAGTATATTCTCCTCGGAAAGAGCTAGGGTACCACTATATTACGAGAAGAATCTACCTTAAGATTAGAAATATGTATTTTTAGGGGGATTCTGTTTGGTTCCCTAGGAGCCGACTTAGTCCCCCTAAACATAGCCGTGTGGAGCTAACAACTTTCGCACGGTAGGACTAAATAGTAAATAAATCATCATTAGTCACTGGAAGGGAGAGCGGAAACGTGACCGAGTAACCTGAGTAGAGGGTGAGGCGAGGGTGAGTGGCGCCTGAGGAGAGCGGCGGTGCTAACTAACCGCGTTAGAAGCGAGGCTCATGAATTGTCATCTGAGATTACCTAGATAAAAATCTAGCGATAGAAAAAAGAGTCACGTACTACAGCAAAACTCCGTGACTTGCGTCGTTCCTGATAGCCTTTAATTCAATGAATCGATAAGCGAGATTTGACAGGAAGCAACTATAATGTACACGGAAACTTATGTCTCTTATCTAGTGTCTACTCGATTTTTCTCATTCTTTTTAGCTCTGGGAAACAATCTGAAACTCGTCTGTAATGGGATGGTGAAAAAAGATGCGGTGATATGGATGGCTGCGTGATATGCACCAAGACAGAACTCTCTCATCTGGACTTTCTTTAAATGGCCCAGACCACCTTTTTCTCACCTCAACTTCTCGACAACTTCCTACTATAGATGGTGGGTGAGAAGGGTTTAGAACAGGCTACCGTTCGTGCTTAGTGAGCTAATGCTTCTCACATAGAAATATCTGCTACAGAGGTAATATTTAGTTCAGGTGCTGTTGAACTGGAAGCAGAGCCCTGAGACTTTTTGTTCAATTCTGCGGCACTAGCCGCCTAATGATATGATACTTTTGTTCGACAGATGTCCTCTAGTGGCAAGGTAGAAGTTCCACTTCCCACTCTCTGCTTGTTCCTCTGACATTGACGGATTTGTTGAGCAAGAACATAAAAATACGATTCTAAGACTTTAAAAAAGCCTACATTCCATGAATTTGATCAACCATGTGACAGGCAAAGGTATAAATACTGAGATGACCTGGTTACATAGCATACGTTCTAGATGTGGAATAGCAAGTTCAGATGTAGTTGCTGGATGTTCCTCAAAGTGGTGTTCACCCACGGATTTAGAAGTCGTAGAAAGTGAACCAGGAATATTGTTAAGTGGCCCCTGATCCCTGAAAAGTTCCTAGGTGAATAAAATCCAAGGGGGAATTCGACAGCTGTTCAAAGTTCGACAGTAATAACTCGAAGAATTCAGCAACAAACTCACAATCATACCACCAGCCTAATATCTTATACGTCCGATCGTGGTCCATGAACTCTTGAGGACAGATTTGAACAAATATCCATAAGGTCTTATCTATAGCGCATAGACCCCGCTACAGCCCCTTGGTTTCATCGCCTCCCATTTGCGCCGCTAAAGGAATCGTACTAGTGAGGGATGAGGGCATTCAAGTAGGAAGCGGATGGCCATGCAACCTGTGCGGAAGAGTGTTAGAGTAAGTGGTCTATACTAGAAAACAGAGCGGCAAGTCAGATATACGGTTTGGGACCGCGACAGTGGTAGAAAACACCACGTGCTTCGACAACTCAGAAGCCTTGCTGATTCTGAGTTCCTAGAGAGGTGGCCTGTTCTTTGCAAGGTCGACTATCGTCATATGTCAGGGATAGTGGACGATATTGAGTTAGGGAGTCTCTTTAGGAAGCCAGTGAATATGTGAAAGAGCAAAACTAAGCCGAACTAGCACACATGCAAAAGAAGAGCCTAGCAAACGAATTTCACGCCAATAGAAACCAGTCGAGCAGCAACTGACTCAAAAGTCAAGGATACTACAAGCAAGAACTTGAAGTCTTTCAGTCACTGGATCCCTCCACCTTCGCACAAAAAGCGAAAGGCAAAAGGCAAAAAGCAAAAAGCAAGAACCGTGACTCCCGCAAAACCCCCCAAGCCTGCGATGCGCTCCGAAACAGCAGGAACTTTCCCACATGGCAACCGCAAAAATTTAAGCCAGAGCAAGCCACCAAAAACACAGGAAAATGGAACTCCTCGGTATTCAAGATGGGTAGGGAAATCCCGGCAGAACGGCCTATTCAGACTTCCTGAAATTCTCACGAAACTGCAGAAAATGGCGTGGTTCATCCCACCTTCTGAAATCCCAACCGAGGATGGCCGGAAAGGCCCACGCTCTTCTCCCACCTGCTTCATCTCCATCTTGTCTCCGACTGCTGACTGCATACCCACGTAACCCCGCTGCACATTTTGGGATATCAGGTCGCTGGTGGTGGGACTGTAAATTGATTCGCCGAGGGAATTCGACTTATTTGAAAGACAGTTGCCTGCCAACATTCGCCGATTTTGCCTGGAGCTTTAATTTGACTGGAAGTGGCAAAGCAATAAGAGGGTGTATAGACGTAATCATGTGCGGATACAGTCGGGAGATCAGACTTCAGCCATCCCGGGAGGCTGTGAGAGACTTTTGACAAGAAAGGTTACAGCCCCGCGCCGCGTCAGAGATCAGAAGCCGGTCATTCTTTCAAAAGTCTTGTGCGCGCAAATTGGGCTTCAAGCTCTGAAGAGTCGGGAAACAGGAGAAGAGGGGTTCAATATGCAGGATAGGACCTGACAAATCCCTTGTGACGACATCGCACTTCGTTGCGAGATACCGGCCTCCAAACCGGGCCGTGGGGGAGGTTTTGTATGAGCCATTCCTTCTGCAACAAATCAGTGGAGAGCATCCGTTGATGCACGTGGTTGGGGTGCATATTCGAACAGATTTCAGGCTGCGAGGTAGCATTTTTCGGTTGCACAGTACAGTGCAAACGGATCCGACAGCTGTGGGAGGGCTGAGGTCATCTAGGGATCGATCATGTTGGCAGGCCGTGTCGCCGACATCAGTCCGTCAGGTAGTTTCCTCATCCGTTGAGTGGAAGTGTTCTGGATCATTGGAAGAGAGGCTTGGTGATGGGGAGTGGGTGGATGGGCGGGCGGAATAGCCACTCAGCCACTTTGCAGAACTACATGACAGAAGATCTCTATCCCTCGCGTACAATTGGATGGCGGAGACGTCAAGCGTTTTCTTTGGTAGCGTTCATTTCCTAGGTCTTACTGGTTGCTGCAAGTCTTGAAGTGCATTGTGCGAGACAATCGATATCGGGTTTAGGGGCCAAGGTTGAGGGCCAGCGATGTCGATTTTCAGGTCCTGATGGATGATGAACTCGGTCTTCAATTTGGTCTGTCTCATTCGTCTCTTGTGTGCGTATTTTGGACGAAGCTGTGGGGAACAGCATCATGGTCACTACTCGAGTCAGGAGTGAGTGGTCGTGGTCGTGTTCGTTAGCCAACGACGTGGCGAGAATTATTACTGCACCAAGCCAGGTCGAGAGGTGTCGACCATCAAGATGCTTGGAAGATCCACGACTTCGAACCACTCCGACGCACCAGTGACCAGACAGACCACCGATGGCGGAGATCGGTTGAGTGCGCGATCGGATCATGCCGAGGTCGAGTCAGGAGGTTGAGAAATCTTTTGACCCTAATACGAGAGGATAGAATCCGTCTTGTGTGAAGTTGTGTCATTCGAAACCGAGTCAGCCATCAAAAGATCTCTCCGTATCTGAGGCAGTGACACTCCGTATACTCCGTACAGGACACGGATGGCTCCGTCACTCGTCAAGTAAGGATGCCTTGCTTTACGAGTGCTAAGGATGCGACTCAGGATGCGACTCAGGATGCGACTCAGGATGAAGAGAAGACTCGAAGAGGCAAGCCGAACCAAATCCGGTGTCCGAGGCATCCACACGCGGGAGTCCAGACTGTGGAAGCTCCAGAGTCCAGACGAGGGTCCGGAAAACATCGCGACGTACGAAGTATGTAGGCGGATGAATTTGCAGAGTCGGACGGACCCAACCTTCTGCCAAATCGTTCAGGTACCAAGGGACATCCCATCCACGTGCATGACAGCTTGCATAAAATCCAAGAATGGGATAAGGATGGCATAAGCATGGGATAAGATCGGGATAAAAGGGGGATGAAGCCTTCAGGAGTGCCAGCCTGGGAGACTGGGGTGTGGACCCGTTGCGGTCATCAAAATTGGGTAATTTCCCTGCTGCCTCCTGGCCCCTGGGCGTCCTGGGCCGACGACTCCTGAGTCCTGGCTCGACCTCTGGGAGTCTGGTCTTCTGGAAGGGGCGCCCGGATCGAAGTAGAGGAGGCTATTCCTGCTCCATGGCGGGACAGTTGAAGGTGAGACTGTGAGTGGATGAGTAGACTGCAAGAATCGACAGAAGTGAGGAGTCACAGGATTCTGGAGAACCGTCTCCGCTGTAGTCGCTTTGCCACATGCTTTTGGGGGCATGACCGGAGGTCGATGGATCTCACAGGAGTCAGGATTGCAGTCCGTTGGTAGCCATCACGTTGGACATGATCAACAAGCTTGTGTTGCCTGTTGTGAGAGGAGTTCGGCAATGGCCAGACGACCAGACTACCGAGGATTTCGCTCCGGACAAACAAAATCAAGAGCTGCAGAATCTTCCGTACCGTACTTCGTATGGCGTCGCCAGGTCGAGTCGAACACGTGGAGATACCATTTCCTCAAGGTTAGTAGGATGGAGGTCGTGGATGTCGTTCTAGATGTTGCTGTTGTGTGCTGGTTACCATTGAACTGAAGCCCCGTGAGGCGTGGGATCTCGACTTTCCGATGCACCTCGTGCATGTTTGACGCTTCAGATCTGATGTCAAGTCTATTTATTCCGAGTGTTCTCCCCAGGACCCAAGCACCGAGGGGATACGAGTACATGGGCGTGTGAGGCGCGAAATGCCATTGTCGCGAGCACATCCAATTGGCTGGAGCTGAGATTGGGTATGGAGTATTTGTTTCCAAGTTCCAACGTGAGATCAAATTTTCATTTCGTGGTGGGTGAGGTCGCCGCCGGAGAGTCGGTCCTTGCTGTGGCTGTTGTCTAATTTGAGCTCGTGACGACTCTGACGAGACTCAAGACTCAAGTGAGGAGAAGCAACCTATTCAAGCATTAGGGGATGTGGCGGTCTTGTCAGTTTGACGCCAATGATAGTCGAATCCACACTGACCGCCGCCATTTCGTTTGGTGAGGGCGCGAAGGATCATCATCCACAGGCAGCCCTTGCCGACCAGCAGAACTTTCTCCCTCCTCTGAAGTTCTGAGACTTCTCAGTCTCTTCCCCGATGGCGTACGGAGAGACGCATGGAGTGGCAGACTTGCAGTGGCCATTTGCAGTCTCGCGACTCTCGCAGAACCGCTGGGCAGGGGTAGCATCGGTGGACTGAGCGGCTTGCCAGTGGGCCGTGGCTGCGCGAGATGAAGAGCATGTCTAGAGCATGTAGGTACCGGACGTAGGATTGGCAAAGAAAAAACAGGTGTGCTCCTAAACGGCTTAGGGCTATCGAGGCTGTTCGTCAGACTTCAGAACGGAGGGAGGTACCATACTCCGGAGGTAAGAGTTGCGTCGTGACTCCTGACGATATAAGACTGTCTAGTTACTCGTCACTTTCGCAGTCAGGATGGCTCCTCGTGTACGGGTCCCTGTGTGTCCAGGCTTGGAGTTGGAGATGTGGCATGGTCATGTCAAAGGGAGTCAGTCGGCTGCAAGGGATCCTCTGAAAGGCGCGTCTCTCATTGTTCGTCCATGATCATTGATCACCAGTTCACTCTCGAGTGGCGGGCCGGCAAGGCAAGTCGCAACGTAGGTCTTGTTTCGCGGGGTGGTCGATCGCATCGTGTTCCTTCTCCGAGTCATGTCTTCCCATCGCACCTGTTCACGTGTTCTTGTCGAACGTCTGGCAAGTTGTGTGGATGTGGATGTGGAAGTCGATGTTCGATGTCGAGACTCGATACATGCTCCGGATTGCCGAAGGAGTCTTTGTAGTGACCCAAGCGAGAGTTGATAAAAAGCGCACGTACTACGGGGTCGAGGTGTGAGGTTTCCTCGGGCCTCGACGACTAAATTGAGCGGGATGGGTTACTCGGGACACACCTCCCGCTGGTCCCCGAGGCTGCGTGTCTCTCGACTTGCCCCGTCGGCAGAAATAAGGGTGCGCTGAAAGGAGAATCTAGCCTCGACACCCAAGTTGCCCGAAGACGGGACCATTCCGCTATTGGCACCCCTATTCTATCTAGTCCTGCGACTACAAGCTGTACGGGCGTGGCAGCAGCACGAGAATCGGGGTGGGAATAGCAGAATGGCAGCATGCAAGTAGACTCAACGCGCTCGGCCGATACATTACTAACACTGTCTTCATCGAGCTGTCGGCTTAGGGTGTGGGCTGTGGCAGACTCGCCACTGCGCCAGTGACCGCCACTGACGGGCAGACTGACCAAATTTCACCAGAAAGCCGCGTCTTGCGGTCTGAGTAGTGCAGTGAGCCGTACTCCGTACTAGGCCTGCCACCAGGAGTCTACAAGCAACGTACTTCGTACGGAGGACCGTACCGGACCACCGCTCCCATTGGCCTTGGCCTTCGCATGGCGGCAAGGGGTGGCTTCAGCGGCGAGATCACGTTATCACCCTTTGACCACCCGTCCTCTTCTTGATTCTTCCCTGGTCGGATGTTCACTCCATCCCGACCCCATTTTCATCCCCTCACACCCTATCCCCCTCCCCGCCACCCCTGCCGCCCCTGCCACCCACCCACGCCATGATCCGTCACCCGTGACCCGTGGCCCATTTTCGAATTTTCCGTCCGCGTCCAGCCGTCCATCCGTCGTCCTGCACCACTGGCCTCTCCTGGTCTCCCCAGTCACGGGTCACGCCTTTCGCCTGCACCTGCACCGCAACCTGCCCTCTCGCCTGCCACCTCGGACCTACTTCCTACAGTACTCCGTACAGTACCGCAGGACCCTCCCTACTTCCACCTACTTCGTACAAGTCTAGTACGGAGTACTACCTACGGAGTACAGTAGCCACAAATCTAATCCCACCCCACCCACTCCACTCCACCCACTCCACCCGCTCCACCCACTCACTCCACACTCCACACTCCCGACTCCTGCAATCCGTCCTCTTCCTCCTCTCCGACCTTCCTTCTCTCTCTGCGTCCCTTCTTCTTTTCTACTGCGAGACTGCCAGCGTCATTACCCAGAAAATACTCTCTCCTCATCATCTCTTCTCCCTCCCCTCCTCTCCTCTCCTCTCCTCTCCTCTCCTCGCCCTTCCCTCTCCTCCCTCCTCTTCATTCCTTCGTCGATCGAGTTCGAAGTCCTCCTCCTTGCACGGCAGACTGTGATCAATACACCGAATCGCACGTCTACTGTCAGGTCCGCCGTCCGCCATTAGACTCCTCAGGAACCACGTCGCTTCCCAATAACAGAATCTCGACAACCACCAGTCAGATTCACAGTCAGTCAGGTTCGTCGTCTCTTCATCTTCTGTTTGCCAGTCAAACGTTCCCCTGGACACCAATTCTATCCAACGCCTCACATCTCGTTCGGAATTTACTGCGCCGCTCTCGACAATCGACCGGTAAACAAACACGACGAGAAGAACATCCCACCGCTACTTGAGAACGTCGACCTGAATTTCTACACGACATTTCACTTTCGATCCTCAGCCCGTCTCGTCCTGCATTTCGCCATCGCATCATTGCCACCACATATTCAGTCCGAGGGGGTGTGTTGAGATTGGCGCCGGCCGTGTTTCTTGCTGGACTTCACTAGAATCATCGCTAACCTCCCCGAAGAATTTTATTAGACTCTCGGATCGAATCGTCTCGTCGCCTCGCCGCCGCATGGTCGAGTTGTCCTGAACGCGTTCGTGGTGTCCTGCATTGTTCCTGGTTGCCATCGCTCTTGTTCGCCTGAAACCCCGAACAGTTTTTCCCATTTCCGACGACCCCGTAACTTATGGCGGATTCACGAAACTAATTCCTACCGTTTCTTCGCTCCTCCGTCCCTATCGCCTGCACATTCACCCCGCCGGAAAACATCCCGACTCGCAAAGCTCTCACCCAGCTTGCTCCTCGCTTGGTCGTCTTCCGCATATATCAACAGCCAGAAGTTCAATCTTCTTGCA
This sequence comes from Amylocarpus encephaloides, assembly GCA_019669835.1. NCBI lineage: Eukaryota > Fungi > Ascomycota > Leotiomycetes > Helotiales > Amylocarpus > Amylocarpus encephaloides. The sequence goes on along the minus strand of MU251448.1, from coordinate 86,283 downwards.
TCCGACGAGGTTCTGTCGAATCTCCGTCGGCCTTTTCCAAGTTGCCCAATATGCTTCCCGGTGGTGTTTGTGCGGTGTTGGATTATGAGGTCTCGCAAATGACCGACTACGTTGCAGAAATGGCCCAGCGACTGTGTAACCCTGGCCCACAGGTCTCGACCGCCTTCCGAAAGTTCGTCTCGGGACTCCTCTCGTCAACAAGACTCCCAAGCACGACCATTCTCCTCGGCTTGAACTACCTTGCTCGTCGACTGAACACCCTCAGCAACGGCAACGCAACTCCGTTCAAGGCCAACGATGGCCAAGTTTGGCGCATGTTGACGATCGGTCTGCTTCTCGGAAGCAAGTTTCTCGATGACAATACCTTCCAGAATCGATCCTGGTCCGAAGTGAGCGGCATACCTGTCGCCGAGCTGAATACATTGGAGGGCGAGTGGTTGAAGGATATCGAGTGGAATCTCTATGTCAACTTGGATGAGAGTAAAGATTTCCAAGCATGGCTCCAGAACTGGAAAGATTGGCGAGCAACCAAGAACATCCAGCGCACCGCAACCCTCGATCGCCTTGCACCTCTTGCCCCGATCGACACCAATGTGCAAAGATCTCGTCCTTATCCACAACAGCCTTACACTGGTTACACCAAGACTCCTTCCTCGAGAGAAAAGGTGCCTGCTTTCCACTCAAACTACGATTCGGCGATGACCTGGAACCCGTATCCTACGCCTCACCTGACACCTCCATCTGCCCCGGATTCTGGCCTCAACACTCCAGAGTACATGAGCGCCACTGGTGGAGGGCCTCGATATGATTGGACGGCGTACGATCAATATTCAAGAGGATATCAAGCCCCGAGTCTCAATGCATATGCTCCTCAACCCAGGGTAGCTGCCTATCATACTCCGTTCACCAGCCATTTTGGCCACCCTCATTACGGTTCAAACATATGGGATGCCAACGTAGCCGACTGCACATGTAACAATTGCAATCCACACGCCAAGCAAGCATACTTTATGACCAACGGATATGCCCACCAAATCGCTGCATAGAGCAGAGCTGAGACCAATCTTAGGCTTGGTCCAAGTCATTTCCCACTTTCCGATTTTCTTTCTGCGACGACACAAATACCCACGGTGCCTAGAGCATAGCGATAAAAGTTTGCATTTCATTTCATCTTGCGTCATCCACGGCGAATTACGTTCCTCGAGCCATGACCCGCCACAGCTCCTGGCAATTTCCCAAAAGGGAGGCTAAATTGATATTACGCACATTTGGTTGGCAATACCTGGTCTACATTTAGAATGCGGCCGAAAACGACACGCACGAATATTTACGATCTCGAGCTGCGTTGCGCTCCTAATACCACGGTGGCTGCCTCGATCTTCATGACCTTTTCCTTGTTATTGGCGTTGCATTAGCGAATAGATCTTTCTTCCCTTTTTTCCAAGTTCGGTTTGGCATGGACTGGATGGCTATCTGGTCCAGGTGTTTTGGGTTTGAGGGAGAGGCGCCTTTGTTTTGCGTGCGTGGTTTAATTTGTCCTGCTGGTCTACTTCTTGCACATTTACGATCTCGGTTCCTAGACTTTCTTCACTCGATCCGTCGGGTGTCAAAACCACCATATGGGCTGTCGGTTTCTCCGGCTGGCCACCCAGAAATTTGTAATTAGGCTGATATTTTCCCATGGGTTTTCTCTCTCTCTTATCGTCCTTAACGACAGAGTACATTTCCTTTGGTGGTCTTTGAAGACCGAGCGCTGCTCTCTATTTCTTGTAACATGATTTTCTTTTCCGCTTGTTTGGATTCTGCTAGCTTCTTGCTATTGGGGGTGGTTGGCATGCACAAAATGGATGGTGAAATGGGATGGATTTATTTGCTTTTCGATTATCGACAAAACTCGGGCGAACCTCAGACGGATTTGATCGGGGGCTGGGCATTTGGCTGGTCGTTGATTTATCTTTCGACCGATTTTCTCGCCGATACGCAAAATTTGGGGAGGGAACCAAGTGCCATGCATGGAATGGGGGGGCATTGAAAGACTGGAGCAGCTTCGGGTTGGGGAAAACGTCCTTCTGTTTCTTCGGATTTGATCTGCTGCAAATGCTGCATTTTACAGAGCTCGTCTATCACTAGAAGTGGACGAAGACGCAAGGAAATTGCATGGGGAATCATTGGGGAGGTGCGAGGATAAGGACAAATCGACCTCTCCCTACTACTACACGACGTTCTGATGGACGCTCAACGCCCCCTCCCCCCCTACTACACACCCTTCGCCTTCACTATTATAAGAAAAAGAGAAAAAACCGGCATCGCATCATACCCTTTTTGTTTCACAGACAGCGGAGATTGAGGTAGTTCACTGGCTTTTCGCCGTCGATGGGCTTTTAGCAAGGCTTGAGATGGCCTAGCCAGAGGCGCTTTTAAAATTAATGAAACCTGTAAACGTGTCTTCTATTCTTGAGCCTTCTCGCGCGTGACTTATGTTTGCTTCAGTCTCTTCCACAGTTCCACTTCCGCACTGCGGTCTTCCTCAGATCCGGAGATCTCACCACTGGTCATGCCATCTAGGGGGGCCATCTAGAGGGGGATATATGGGTGATCCCGGCTCACGTGCTTCTCCTGTCGACCCATCTGCGACATTCCTCTCGACGTTTGACTTCACACTTCACCCACGTCTATTTTGCGTATTCTCCAAGTCCCTGGACCGTATTGCATTCGCGCCCACCAGTGGCCCCCATCTTGACGAGGGAGTGTCACTGCAGGCAGCAAGTAGGGTGTTTGAGGTTAGGGATCTGGTCAGATTTTAAGGGGGGGGGACTCGCTCGCTCTCCTCCTCACTTCTTGCCGCCGCGTAGGAATCTCATCACGCCTTTCGAGGGCTTTTCGCCGTCGCTGTCATCCCAGCTGAATCTCGACATCAACGGCTCCTCTGCCTCCCCGTGAACGTTGGGTTGTCGGATGGTCTGCTGCGAACCTCGCTCGTACGCACCGTTGTTGCCATAAGGTGAATTGAACCCTCTCTCCTCGCCGCCACCGGAGGCAGAATGGTTGTCCCGAGATGTAGGGCCTCGAAGGGAACCGGCATCCCCTGTGGATGGTGGGGGGTCGACGGACGAGTAGCGGGATTCCGTGGGCGATGGATGGAAGAGATCTGGGGAGTTGAGGCTGAAGAGCGAGTAGCGGGATTCTGCTGGCGAGGCATCGCTATATGCAGATGAGATGTAGGGATTGCCGTTGGGGTTGTGCATCTCATCAGCAGCATCTAAATCTTCGTCGTAGTCACCAACCTCAGAGTTCAAGGATGCAGGTCGAGGGGTGGAAACGGTTGAGAAGTTGGTATACCTTCTCTCTTGCCGACCCCCCCTACCAGGCTTCACTCCACCCCCCATTCCCTCGAGGCTCTCCGACTCACCTCCTCGTGCAGTAGAGGCTCGGGAATGTCTGCCGGTACGGAAATTATCGCATCCGGCTATTGAGGAGGTATGAGGTCGGTCTGATGGAAAACTCCAATCAGACCCCTTGGAAGATCGATCGCTTGATCGTCCTAGCGGCTCTTCTTCTCCACTCTCTCTTCGACGACGCAGCTGCTCCCACTTCTCACGTTTCGCCATGTAGACTTGTTCTGCGCGTGTGTAGTACACGGGCGAGGGAGGGGGTGCGATTGTGAGGCTCTTGAAGGCGCGGGATAGCATGGAGGATGTCGAAGAGTTCGACCTAGAAGGGAGGAGGGAGGGGGATGAGGGGGATGAGAGGGTGGAGATGGATGAGGAGGATAAGGAGGGTGAGGAGGACGAGGAGGATGAGGAGAGTGGATGGTGTTTAACCATGATGCTGCTCTTGGGGAGCTGCGAGGGGGGTGGGGATTGAAAGTTGAATGTGGGTTTTGATATTTTGATCAATTTCCAAGTTCGAATTCCGCTGGTGGGCGGGGGAACAAGGAAGGAAGAAGGATGGGAAGGTGGGGGTTTGTATTATAAGGGTAAAGGGGCGAACTTGTTCAGGGATTGGGATATTATGTTAGGGTAAGACAATGGTGCTGTTATACTGTTAGTGTTAACTTTGGGGGGTTGTTCTTTGTGTAGTTTAGGCGTTGGGGGGGCGGTGTTGTTTGGGGACTTTGTTCTGGGGTTTAGGTATGTTCCCTATGTCACCGTGAAAGTGATTTGGATGGCGCATTGTAGAAGATGAGTCATATACGAAGGCTGATGTCTCGATTATGAGCACCAAATTCTAAGCACCTAGGGGCCTGAGAAACGATTTCGATCGGCTATGCGTGTCGATTAGATCAGGCTCGAATGCTTTCAACAATGCTTTCTCGCACTGCTTTCTCGTGGATGTCGCCCAAGCAAGCAAGCTTCTTCTTTTCGCGGGGTGGATCAAAGTACTAGAAACTCACCTGTGGAAATTAGACGACGTATTTATTTATAATCGAGGGGGAGTTGAATAGATCCGCAAGAATGAGGCGGAGATGCAGTTAATCTCCCATGTACTTCGTAAACCATTGGACTTGGATTCGAGTCATGACGAGGAGAAAACGGTATGTTTCACTGTGCTGTATTCGAGTGAAATTTGACTCGAGGCAATACGATCACACTGAGATCAGTCGTGCCTCCCCCCCTTAAAAAGAATTCTCGCTTAGGTTTGGTTTCTCCTTACTAGAGAACGGCACGTGACTGCACCACCACCTGGTTGAACGTTGCGACCACATGCACGCACACTGGCTTTTTCAGTAAGATGAATTACTTGTGACTCCATCATAATTGTAGTCAGAAAGACAGAACTGTTGGCCTGAATCATCAGCAGTGGTTAAACTTGCTCTTCGTTCGCATAACGCCCACCCACCAGGAGGTTCTAGACTTCGGGCACTTGTTAGAATCATGACGCTTCGCGCCCATCATAAACAGGGACTTGGCGGATTGGTGACTATCGAGGAGAAGTTTCAGGGGGGCCTTTTGGAATTAGCTCAAGGCTTTGTGGCATTCTCTACTTTCGTTGTTTATAAGATGAGCCGGCTCCCATGAAAAGGGCACAGGAACAACGACAAAAAAGTGGGGGAAGTGGTTGCACTACATACCTCTTCATGCTACTCGTGCTAGGCTGGCTGGGTTGTAGAAGAGTCTGAACATGGGACCAACAAGTCAGACTTAGAGCCTAACCGCCCATTCCTTGCGTCAACAGGCCGGAATTCGCCCTCGAGATGGCTGTAGCACTCTACTGATCAAGATGAAGATGATGGAAGGTGAAATGAATATGGAATTCGAAGCTAGAAGATCGACGGAAGAGATATTCTCTATTATAGTGGCAATTTGCTGTCATACATCACACAAATTCATCATTGGCAACGAGATAGGTCTAGGAAGTGCTGTGGTGTGTCAGGCACAACAACTTCGCACAGTAGCCGACATGACAAGATGAACAGGACTCAAGCCAGTCACAAATGACGCCCCAAAGCTTGGTGAAGCCTGCAGGTAATTGGATAGCCGATATGAAGCAATAAAGCAGGCCAGAAGCTATATATACACAGTCTCAAGGTGTGTTTCTAGCACATCTGAATTTAGCCTATTCATCAATCAGACAGATAAGGGACTATAATGATCGCTTCTTAGAGGAACAGTTTCTCCAACCGGTTGGGGGAACCACATATCTTCTGATACAAAGGAAAGTGCAAAGCTATTATCTGTCCACACAATGCTACTATCTTTTCACAATAGCATTGTTCTGTTGGTTGGTATGAGACAAAGAACAACTAGGGTTATGGCTAAGTGAATGGCAGCCCCTTGGTAGTCAACGTAGGTCTGTCTCAAACAATGAACAGAAGTTAATTTTACCTTGTTCTCAAAGAGAATATGTTTCTGAAACGTCTTTAAATGTATGAGGACGTGCCCTCAATTTTAATTCCCTCGTAATGCACCACAATTGCCTCATTTGTATCCTTACAACACTTCCAATTTCTCACAGATTCGAATATCAGAAGCAGTTATAACAAGCCTGGTAAGATCCTACCTTCAATATGGACTCAACTATCATCGTGACAGGAATCAATTGCGATCCCATCACCCAACGATGGGTCTTAGCGTTTGGCGCGGTGGCTGGACCAACCCCCCCTCCCTTCGCCATCACTGAATTCTCCACCTCCACCGAGCTCTCTCAATGGGCCATCCACGCCAAAAACCGCGAGGACTACCAAGCGCGCCTCGCCCACGACAAATCAAGAATCATCGATTCCTGGATGACACACGAGGCCATCATCGGCGCCGAAGCCGGCGCTCGATTCTTCAGATGGGTCAAGATTAAACTCCGCGCAGAAACCTCCGCCGGGAAACGCGCCGTCATGGAGTTATGGCAGGAGTTTTGCGCTCTACCATGTGAACAGCAGCACATCGAGGATGATTTGATGGAGGCATTTTCCCGTGGAAATGAAGATCTGCTGCACCTGCCCGTGGACGAACCGGTCGAGCGAGCGCTGACCCCGACGGAGTTTCCAGCCTTGGACCTGATGAGCGATGGCGCCATCGTCTGCTGCAACTGCCGCCGCACACGCATGCAAGTGGGTTTCGATGGAACCGAGGCGCTGGCTTGCTCTTGTTGCCATGTCAAGTGCGGTGGTTGTCGGGAAACGACTGTGTTTTGATGAATCCCTCCAACGCTACCCCCTCTCTTTCCTTTCCCTTTCTTCGGTATAAATGACCCACGCTGCAAACAAAAGGGGTGAGGACGGAACCGCGGCCCAGCATGCAACAATGCACACTGTACGCATGGAGGTTGCAGCTCCCGGGTCATAGGAAGGATAAAACAGGATTCGAGGAGAGCTTTGAGTGTTCCCTTCGCTGGGTGATGCCACGCCTCGAAGAGGAAACCTTCTGGTTCGGGGAGGTTCCTTCTGTGATGGTATGGTGGCTGGGCTTTATCTCGAGCCCCCAATAGATTATTTTGTAGTGTTAATAGGTACGGTGATATGGGACAAAAGCTACTGCCTACTAGGCAGCAGAGTTATTCTTGATAAGGCATGAAAAGAATATGGACTAAAGAGCTAGATATATATGAGGCATACCTCAGGGAAAACTGACAATGGAAATCAGACCTTTTTTACCTCAACTATCGAGACTCCACATTATCAAGTGCCATTTGAAGACCCTCATTACAACATGTAGCAATGCGGCTTGGATTTTGTGGTGTGTTGTGATGTGAAAATTTGATATGATCTCTCGCTCGACGTGAGTGTGACCGAGAGGCCTTGTCTAAGTTGGATTGGTTAGTGATAGCGATAGTGATGTACTGTACTATCCATCGAGGAATTCGATTTCCTCTAGTAATTGCTTGAATCTCCATCATGATCTGGTTTAAAAAAATTTCTCGTGCTCTGTGAAGATAGTGCAGGATCGGCTGTGCGCTTAAATTACCTCGCCCGTGAGAGTAAAATGTGGGGCTGAAGGGGAAGCCAGACCTCAATATCAACAACCCACACGGACACCAATATGACTCTTGGAAACAATGGGATGTGCACATCATAAGAAACATGGAAGAGAAAGTACCTTAGTAGTGGAATTGCAACTTCTTCAAATGACTATACCAATCTTGATTTATGCCACTTAAATTCCACAAACACAAACAGCTCGAACCTCCCCCTACAATGCTAAACGTAATTGCAATGCGTGTCAACATCGAGAAACCGAGAGACTTTGGAAAGGTATCAAAGTCCTCGCTGATACATGATGCCATGTTTAATGTCCTGAGCGATCTGCATACGAGAAACACGTAGGGCGCTAGGATGCCCATCCTGAAATAACATCGAGCCACAGGAAAGACTTGAGAAGCTTGCAGCAACAGGAAGAGGAACCGAAGCAAATATCTCGGCGGGGGTAGCTTCTGAACTGACCAAGACCCGACGATAAGTGGAATGAGATCCTGATGGTTGGCAGGAAGAACGAGCCACAGTGACAACGCCTCGTCGACACACTAGTACCCGCGTGACTGGATGCCCTTCGCACTAAACTATACTGCACACAGTTTAGAAATTCAACTTCTCCGCTTTGTTTTCATACATTAGGGAGTGCCGGTCACCAGTGGTATAATTCGGCGTCTGGAGCACTCCGAGGCTTCGAAGTGACCTTTGACACAATGATGTTTATCATTATGTGTATGAGTTGTAGTTTATACAACGAGAACCGGATAGTGGTGGGTACTAAGAGCTCTCTCTTCTTTTTGCATTTTCTTTTAGGAGGCTGTGTAGGTATTCTGCTGATCTTGAGGGATGTTGATAAATGTGAACTTATGGAAGCGATATTAGAGTGAGAAGGATATAAACCGCAAGGCAACAGCGGCTGCGCTTAGCGCGTTTCACTACTAGCGCGCTGCACTTCGCTAACGTCAAGTGCTGCAGGCTTTCTCCGAGTCTCGTCTCCTTTCACACATTTTCAACTATCAACACAATTTTTTATCATCGACCGCGCAACACTTTCGAGATAATTCACAGATCATGTCTAGAGACAGCCGATCTGGAGTACCTCCAGTTGGTGGGCCTGGTGGGATGCCGTGGGATCATGGACCAAATTTCAACCCAGCTTGGGGACAGCAATTTGTGTATGGTCAAAATGGTGCTGTCATTGGCACACCAGGCCAAGTGCCAGGAGGGCCAGTGATACCAGGATCATGGCGACCGCAAGGACAGTTTTCTAGATGGCCACTAGGATATGTTCCATACCGCTACGGAACCCAGGGCGGGCAGCCATTTCCACCGTTCGCGAATGTTCACGGCGGGGCCTACCCTTTTGTATCTGGTAACGGATTTAGTGGCGGGGATTTCCAGCAGCAGATTGCGCAATGCGTTGGTGCCGGAATCAACGGAGGAGATGGAAGAAATGAAGGGAATGGAGGAGACTGGTTTCAGAATCATGGTGGAGCCGAGACCAAAAAAGTCGGCCATTGGACTGAGAAGCCCAAGGAGTTCATCTGCCCCCATTGCGGAGAGGGTCATAGACTGCGGTATTGTAACCGACCTCCAAACGGGCATGGCTTTATGAACGGATGCGGGAAGTGTGATTCGAAATACCACGTGTATGAACAATGTCCGGTGCAAGATGGGAAGGCCAACGACGAGATCCACATCAATATCGACTGTCGCAACAATTTGCCACCCCTTCGAACCACTCAGGACTTCAGACTTATTCCGGGCTTCAATCTTACTGGAAATCGTCCGCTAACACCATCCTATGTGAAGGTTCTGGCAGGAGTTGGATATTTTGATCAGTTCATCGGCAAAATTATACTCAAAGATGAACACCAGTATCCACGAGATCCAGCTTGGAATGATGAAGATGCGTTGAAGGCAAAGGTGCCGCTTGGGGAGATGGTGGATCCGTGGTGGAAGGAGGCTCTGAGGAGGGAAGATGAAGCTGCAGAAGTACGTTTGCGTCTCCAAAAGCAACGACTGCAACCACGAATGCAGCAAGTTGGGCAAGTCAAGGCTGAAGAGGAGAGTAGAGTAAGCGCGTCTACAGCCAGTGGCTTCACCGTGCCTACTACCATAGGTTACTGTGGAAACTCTCGTCCAGTCCCAACCAAAGCTCCACGCTCTCCATCGGCTTTTATCTCAAGCAAAGTGCTACGAGAACGGGCAAAACGAAACCAGAAAGCAAAGTCACAGAATGAAAAGGGTAAGATTGAGAGTGGAAAAGGCGGGCAACAGCAGCATGACAAACTGGCTCCAAGCGGTGTTCAACAGACTAACAAGAGCGACCAAAGTACCCCCGATTTATCGAGACTACCCGCAACACCGATCTCGTCACAAATATCTCAAATTGGCGAAAAACGCAAGAGAGATGGAAGAGTTGATACAATGGAGAAGGAAAGACCAACAAAGAAAGCTTGCCCTCCTCCTCATGCTCCCAGAGGACCAAGATTTGGCGTGGCAAACATTCAACTACCTCCGAGACATCATCAACCAGCCACTCCGGGCGGTATGTTGGACTTTCAATCACCTACAAAGCCACAGGACTCTATGGGGGGAATCATATTTACTAATCCAGATGGCGGCAAGCCTGTGAAGAGATGCAAATATGGACTGGCATGTAAATATCGGCAGACGTGTACACAGGCTCACTTTTAGCACCATGGTGGCAGGATTCCTTGGGGCATTTTCTTTTTTTCCATGTACAGTACGCAATCTGTTTTCGTTCTGGTCTTAGAGAAGGCCACGTTTGACCGTCCACGTAGCAGTTGCTAGCGCCGCTTGCTATGGACTGCGCCATGTCACAGGTCTTGTACTGGAGAAAATGATCACATGCGATCGTCCTTACAAAAGTACCAAAATCGTTGGCTGGGCGGCGTTGGCATAAGGGAGTTACCTGGGAGTGTAGTAAAATGACTCAAGTGATTGTGAACTAGAAGCATATAACAATTGCCCTCATCTCCATTCCTGGATAGTGTGGCTTGTTGTTATCGTCGGGAAAGGAGTGTTTGTGACATTCGCACTTATCGGTGGGTCATTAATCGAGCATCATCGATGAATAAAAAAGTATCTGAACTGAAAGATAAAGATATAAAAGAAAGCAAAATTGTAAGGTGGAGAGTCCGACCTGTGGCGTGGGAACCATAAATACGAGCTCTCGGTCAATTAGACGTCTAATTCGTCATCTAGGTTCTCATACGAACTACACTCTAGGATCAATTAATTAATTATCTGACTAGATATTCTAATCAGAAACCTAATCTACAGTAGTAGCACCTAGCTCTAGCGGCTTCGCTATTCGTGAAATCAAGGCCTGTGGTTATCCTGCTGGGCGCTCTCAGACACTCTCGCTCGCGTAAGCGATCAAGCTAGAAGTAGACTAGGACAATAAAAGAGAGGCATGTATATATTTATATATATCTGTGGTTATGTCGCCGTGGTAAAGAGCTAATATAAAGTACTGTGCCTTCCGAGTTACGTCTGACCTCCGAAGGCCCCTTACAATTTAAAACCATCTAGACAATACGATAAATAATTTGATTAAAATACGACTACAATAGTAGATTTCGTTAATCTAATATAACTATAAACTTACTGGTTGCTTTATCTAACAGGCCAAAACCTCGTCTTTGTGGTTCTAATAGCACACAGACCAGTGGATCCTAGCAGACCAAAGATGTTCTATCCTTTTAGTATGCAAACTCTAGGTGGTGTCTTCTGATATCTTCGGTTCACTTATTTGCGTAATCCTCAAGCCATGCTACTCGGACTGGTGCTCGTTACCGGCGTTCATGGCAAGGAATCGATATCAGTAATGGGAAGTTGGGTGCAGAAGTCGACAGGGGCTCGCTTCACGAACCAATCAGATCATGGCGTCCAGCATTCAAAGTGTCCTTCCCTTCGTTCCTCCACGTTCCTGACCGCACACTCAGATAATCCTTATGCTTGAACCAAGTGAAAGAGAAGCAAAGGCTGCGCTTAAAGAAACCATTGCAGGGTACTTGTGTGTGCGGAATATATGCTTAGATACTTCCACCCACAGTAAAACCAGACCAAGCACGATCCTCGCAACAAGTATCTACCTCGCCGCCTCCTACTCAGTATGCAATCCAACTTACCGCTATTTCCCTCAATCAGTAGCACAAACTGCCTCATCCATTATGGCGCATCGGTAAGGCAAACAACTCAAAGTACGCCACTCCGTGGAAACGAGTTATCACCTACTGTCTACTAGTAGCAGAGCAAATTTCGCCATGGATGGAGTTTCTCGGTTCCCTGCTTCAGCGGATTTCTTTTTGTGTTTTTCTTCCTCTTTTAAATTTTTCTTTTCTTTTACATTCGATAGCCGTGACCTTCGGGGACTGGAAATGAGTCTTCTTGTCTGCTCCAAAAGCATGTGGCCATTCCCAGGCAACTCTGATGACTGAATGAGTTTGAATTGTGTTAGACGAGCCTCAAAACCAGTCCAACCCTTGACCATCTTGCCTTGGCATGCTAATACTAGTCTTCTATAGATTGTATTTCGCTTGTTACGATGCCGACGCCCCGTCTAAGGTATGCACTAAACAGATCATCAATACTGGAAGTACATATTCAAACTCAATGTACAACGAAATGAGGGGTTGGTCGAAAAGGAAAGAGATCACAGTGGGAAATTTCCACTCCCGGCAAGCCTTTTTCCTCTTGAAGCTGCTCTGAACGTTACGCGAATTGAACTTGGTGGAAGGGGAGGGCAAGCGAAAACCACATTTTCAGAACATAATAACAAGCTGCACGCGGTTAGATAGATCCGCAAATAGACGTCGAGGGAATACATACTGACATGATTTTTACTTGCTAAGGATTGAAGTTGCTCGTTACCTCGTCACCCCCCTTACCTTACGAGTTGTCAAGCGAAGCTACTTATTAGTCAGCAAGGTTTTTGACAAGAGATCCGACCATTCATTGGCTGAGTGTCAGCACGTGGAGCGCGCAACCAGAATCTTTCGTGACGACTTCAGAGACTAAGATCGACGTTACAAATGCAATTGATCGTGCAACCCGCTTCTCCTTCTTAGTTAAACAATGTAGCATGTATCCCTAGGTTGAAGTGATCGATATCTCCGACCATCCCACTCTACAGACAACATTCCTTCCTCCATACAGTTTCCCTGATCCGCAAACGTGGGCAGTGAGCTCACAACCGCAGTAACATTAACCTGCATATGCGACTTAAATATGAATGGACCGCTCTCAAAGCCTCTCGCAATGTCTGCGAAACAATTGGGTTGCCGTTCCCGCTGTTCTTGGGTGGATTGTCCTTTGCCAGCTCCTTATATACAGACTCGACAATATGCGAAACCTCCCTGGGGCAAGCTTCATGGCAGCAATTGCTGCATCCTTCATCAGCTCTGCAACGACTGCTCGCGTTGACCTCGATTGGCATGCACCAAATGCCACAGCGATCAACAACCTGACGCAAGTGCTCAATGGGTCCGGTGTCTATGGCTTCATCTACAACAGTTCTACGACTTCTGCCGAGGCGTATGGACAATACAACTGGTGTAACATGCCACATGTGAGGGCTACGGAATATCCTAGAGCATCTGCTGAGTTCGATCTTCAGTATGTCGAATTAGTAAGTACTCTTGTATTGATCTTGTGTTTCCAAATGCTGATGGGCTGGTACAGATCCATCGACACCACAAGCGGACCGTCTACGCCTCGAATTCTTTCCCGGTCGAATCCTATCCTTGGAATTGTGACGATGAGGACCTGTTCTACTATGGGCAACCACGAACAGGGAGGGAGTCTGCGCGAACATACTGGCATGGCTACATATCTCCCGAGAACCAATTTGTTCGTGGTTTCAGAGGCAGCTGTCAGTTCCCGCAGATCACATTCGGAGGGCTTGAGGACTCTTTTCAGCATGGAAAGGATCTATATGGCGTCTATCATGACCTTCTGAGATTTCTCCCGCACAATGCCAACGACAAGGTCAACTTCCGGGTAACACAAAATGTCATCACTAGCGAGGTAGGAGGTATGGTGATCAATGGGATGTTCTCCACGGAGGAGAATTACCCTCTATATATTCAGGTAAGTTGCACAATAATACAAATTGCTCTACAGCTCCATTATGATGAATGCTCTGTGAACTGACATTTCTTCCAGCCTAATGGATATGATCCTTTGGAGCCAACATACCCATGTCCTGTATCCTCAAATTTGTTTTCTGCGATTAGATCCGGCTCGAATTGGACAAGCCATCTCACATCCGCATCTCCACTTTATGCCACACTCGATAACATCTCAGGTGTTCCTCCGGACGATTCTGGCTTCCATGCTAGTTTTGACCACTATTACGACAACCTATCTGCTCGCCAATGTCACAACAAGCCCTTACCATGTAAGATTGTTGATGGCCAGAATTCGAGTGCCTGCGTCACGCAAGATATTGCCGATAATGTCTATCGACTCGGTAATTACGAGTATTCGTACATTTACCGTGATGATCCACGAAGTCTTGCAGCCAGTGCTACCAGCTACGGGGTGTTCTTGGGCCAGTTGACTTCTCACATTCGAGATGTGATTACTGGGAAGATGAACGTGATCTACAGGCACAATGTCGCCCATGATGGATCCATTTCAAGATTGCTTTCAGTTTTGCAATTGGATCTCATGGTTTGGCCAGGAATGGGGTCAGAGGTTGTTTTCGAGCTCTACAAGAAGAAGACTGTGTCTATCGCGGGCGAAAACCCGAGTCCTCCGTCGTCGAAGAGTGGTTACTATATCCGGGTCTTGTGGAGGGGACAGATCCTTAGAAGCTCCAACCCAAGTCTCGGACTCATGGACATGCTGCCAGTTGAAACATTGCTCGCATACTTGGATGGGCTTGTCGGGAGTGGAGCAAGTCTTATTGTGGGAAAATGCAGCGGAGCCATTCCACTTTGAAGGCTCGTCCCCATATTGGAAGAGTTCTGGTACTTGCACTGAGTGCACCTAAGCTTCGGCAATAGCCTCAAATATATGTGAACCCGTTTAGTCTTCATTCGATCAGCAGGACAGTTGGATTTGATGAGTAAAGACTGGAGAAAACAGAAGAGAAACTCCTTTGTCCCCCTTTAGATTAATTTGTCACAGGTCCTTTCTTTGCAATCATGCCGCTATAAACTTAGATACTTGTACTCTTACAGTTATCACAAACACAGACTGCTTCTCTACTCGCACTGAAGTGGTATTCCGGGGAAACCAACATAGTGCTGTAATCTGGGGCACCTAGGGATTCGACTCAGGGCTGAAAATTGATGCAACATTCACTCAAGCAATGACTACAATATGTAGACAAGAGTCGACAAAATCGTGCTAGATAAGATAGTGCATCCGTATCCGGCGACACCTTCTCTCCCGTCACGTCACGACTTCAGCAAAAACCACAACAGCCACTAGACGGGCCATCTCTAAAACATTTTAGATAGCAGCCTACCGGTAGCACGTTTGCTTCTAGTGCCCCCTACAAACGTCAAAAAGATGGCGAAACCCATCTCATCGCGGCGATATAAGTCCGTCCGAGAGTCGATGGCACGCAGATTCGTGGCTGGTGAAGGCGTCAAATCCAGTCTCCCCGCAATGAATCGCATCAAGGGCTATTTTGATGCCGTGCTGGCCAATCATGGCACAGTTAAGATCTCCACGGCCAACAGTGATCTGAGAAACGTTTTGGAGGACGCTCGAGCATATCACTCTGAGCATGAATCCTGGAAACAGCTATGTAGGTACCGCCCCTTTTGTCGTCTCGCAAATCTTGGTCTTTCCAAGGTGGGGCTTAAGATGGAGTTGTCACTTACAATCTTTTAGTCGAGGCCAAACTCCCGTTTCTTGGCCGTCACCCTGAAGTTATGCGGTCATCCATGGCGCAAGAAGGCAACCGCCAGACCGCAAACCTGCCATGTCGACAGAAATCCAAGAGACCAAGGATAAAAATAAGCGTCTCGAGGTGGAGATCACGAATCTGAAGTCTGCTCTTGCTGTTGCCCTAAACCACCAGCATGACCATCATCAATATACCAGTCATGCTCCATCCTCTAGCAATAAGCAACCAAAGATCACAAATGGTCAACCACTAAAGAAGAATGTGCTAGCACAGCTTCATATGAGAATACACACCAATTCCCCGCCCTGTGGCTCAGATTCTATTTCTAAAGGAGCTTCAAGTTCCCCAAATCTTGATCGCTTTTGCTTAGCATATCAGTTCCTTATAGATGCCAAGCCCGACGTCTATCGCACTCCAATCCTAGGATGGCGAGAGAGTAGTATTGATGGGCGAGCAATCACACTTCCACACTTCTCCATTGAGTTAAAGGCAGTCAATGCTTGGGCAAGTTGGACGGGCAATCAGGGTACATGTGTTGGTGAGGTCAACGCTATGTTGTGGCCTACCTTGAAGCTCCAAGGTACTCGTCTCGACAAGCTCGAAGTAAAGGTCCCTCCTAGATGCAAGTTCGAGCCGGCCATTGTTTGGGTCGAGCCCTATCACGCAGAGGACAAAGATTCCGAGGATGTGATGAAGGCTTTGGAGCAAGTACATCGATGGCTTGTCGATTGGAGCAACCAGCGCATGAAAGACGATTCCAATGACGGATCCAAGGCAAATCGTGGCGTTGCAGTGTCCAGTCACTGGAAACAATGGGAGGACGAGACGAAGGCAATAGGTGCAATGCGTCCGTCTCATGCGGGTGACCGTCGACCAGATTATCCAAGCCGGTCCGCTACCGCCAGTGAATCACAACGAAAGCAATATATGCCGCCGACATCTACAAGCGTCAGGCCATAGTCAGTCCATCAGCCTCGATGCAATGATAATAGGCGCGACGGCATGTCTTCCTCTAACCACCAACAAATGAGCCGAACAGGCGGGCAGATGAGCAGCAGCATTACCAATACGAGGGACAGCACAAGAGAAAGCCCGAGCGTGATATGCCATTACACCGCCATCCAAGCAAGAGATTCAAGGGAGTTCTTGATGACTGGGAACAGTAAGTGTTTGCTACATGACTCGACTACCAGCGTTTGTACAGTACATGGGCTTCTTCCGAACATATCATGGCATACCCGACAGGCCTAGAAGAGACAATTATTTTACGTAGCTAGTCTGGCAGAGAAACAGTGTTAGTTCATGCAAACCCGTAAAATACGATTCTGCCAAAGTGAAATGACAAGTTCAATCCTGGTTACTAGGTACAACCAAAGACAGGGGGTGGGGGGTTGTTTACCAAGCGTGAGACTAGTGAGACAAAGAAACTGTTTATAGCAAATTGACGAGCTGTCTAGAAGTCTAGGGAGATAAACCCGCCTTAGAACGCCAATTCCTAATCGTTATTAACAAACATGTCATGCAAGGTATTTGCAATTTACAAGACCGCAGCAAGTCGCATGCAATATGAGTGATGGTCCTCCACAGTCATCTGAGGTCTGTCATAAACGAGAATCAATTTCCCATCTGCAGTCTTTTCTGTGAATTCATTGACGAACGTCCAAGGGTACTTGTGCTCATTCACCTCGTCAAAGTTGAATAGGGACCTTGAACCAATGGGCATAAAGACAATCTTGAGCTCTTTGAGAGAAGGCGCCTTACATCTGACAAGTTCACCCAACTTGCGAAGCCATTGTCCTTCTCTTGGGCCCAGGATTCCCCGCCAGACAATCGACGGACGAGTGGGCGCATTGGCTTCAAAAGAACTGTTGTCGTCCCAACTCTGAATTGGTTCTGGACCCCAGCTATCATTCCAAGGCTGCGATACGAGGAAGTCAAATCTAAAGGTCTTTAAGCAGGGTGATGTGGCGAGGAAGGCTGCCGTGTACTCGGGAGTTGAATGAATGTTACGTGACGAGACGTGAAGGGATTCGAGGCTGGTGAATTCCGAAAGGTCTCCATTTCTCAAGAAGATATTTGGGAGAACACCGATTCTTAAAGTTTTGAGGGACTTGCAATGTGGTTGTAAGATGTCGAGGAAGACTCGTAGAGTCGTGCTTTCAGCGTTAAATACGACGCGAAGGAAAGTGAAATGCTCCAGATTGCTTGTCCACCGAATGAGAGAGGAGATACCACTCAATGCCTCTTCGAAATAACATAGCGTCAGTGACGAGAATCCTGCTTTGCCGTCGATTGTCTGCAGACTTAATTAGCATGCGGCCACTTGTCCTTTCCCCGACAATGATTGATTGCAATACAACCCCATAATAGAAGAGAGCGGAAAATATGAGGGCGAACAATTATGTGGTTAGAGAACGTAGTTACAAGGGGACGAAATCGAAGAATTGAATAGACTCACCTCAGAGGGCCATATTGGCGGATCACGTGGTTGCTTCGAGATCGAAGAGAGGGAGACTTTCTTCAGAGAGGGAAATCCCACCAGAGTCCGGAAAATAGGGGCCAAGAGAAGACCGGCTGGACCTCCTTTCAACCTGATATCTTCCACTCTTCTCATGCCCTGAGTAGCTCGTTTTACCACACCCCAAATCTGCGAGCTAGCCGTAAAACCACCCGAGATGTCTAATCGCTTCACATCGAGCCAAGACACGACATCCCCAATAAGCCAGTGCTCCAGAGGGTTCTCTTGATGCGCTTTATCGCATATCTGGACAACGAGATTTCGGCAAAGAGGTCGAAGAAGCGGGTTTTTATCGAGGGTAGAATGCAACGACTTGGCAAATTTACTTGACTGAGATGGAGCAAAAGGGTGACTCGAGATCGTCAATGTACGATATAGAAGAGGAGTAGCGATAAGATTGAATTGCTTGCAAACTAGACACAAGGACCAAGCGGGATTTGTCAGTGTCGAGTGGCTTTTGCTATGGTCCCTGAGCTCGTAAGACGTGAGGGCAAGGTCGAATATTTGATTGAGGACTTCGAAGGGAAGTTGAAGAACGAAAGACGCATTTGAGGAAGAGTTTGAAAGCAAAATTTGAGCGGATGAACCGCCACGGGTGTCCTTCTCGTGTGCAATATCAGACATGCTGTGTTCCATGCTGATTCCCATGAGGGTCACGAGCTTCGAGCTTAATCGCGCTGCGAGGAAGTCCTTCGAGAAGGGACTTTGTACAAACTTGTGAGGAAGAGGGGAGGGAGGTACGTCTTATCAACGGTCCACCTTCCACAGTTGTGGGAAAAGCACTTAGCCAGCAACTCACTGCAGGTGAGCAGATTGACGGTGAGATGACAACCTCACAGGTGAGGTGGATAAGATCGCCGAGTCAAGTTGATGCTCAAGAATTGCGTGGAAGAGATCGAAAGGTTGTTTTGTTTACAATATATAGTAACAAGCAGCAACAGAGTGGGAAATGTTGAAAAGGCTCACCTCTTTATCATATCGAAGTTGTGTAGTTGAAAGTCGTCGAAGCAATGGATGATGGCGGGGACAATCTGGGTTCCGCCGAAGTATACCCGCTGACTAAGACATCGCGTCTCCTTTCATCATCAGAACGCGAACGTCGTCACAATAACACAAATACGGTCAACGCTTCCACGCTAATTGTTCGACTCCCAGAGACCTTATGGATGATATAGCTCGATGACTCTTAAGCAATGTCGGGGCTTGAAGTAGGCCAGACGGTCCAGCTCAACGACGGTGGCCGACTAGCGATCGTTCGTTATGTAGGCCAAACAGAATTCGCCGCAGGGGAGTGGATTGGGGTGGAGCTGGAAGATTACAGCGGGAAGAATGATGGCAGTGTCAAAGGCCAGAGATACTTTGACTGCGATATGGGAAGGGGAATGTTCCTACGACCGTCAGCAGTCAAAATCATTGAACAGCCTCCACCAAAGCCGAAACCTGCCCCAGGGAAACGACTGTCCAGGCCAAGTGGAGCTGTCCCGTCTGGAACCGCAAAGCGAATGAGCTCCGTTCAAGACTCTACAGCTAGCAAGCGTATGAGTATTAATGCTCCAAGTCCTAGCCCCGCCAACCGGACTCGCCCAAGCAGCCTCATTCGCGTACGTTTTCAGCAATACATTCCTTGCCTGTTTCTAACAATCAACATAGTCACCCGCAAAATCCCCTACCAAACAACTATCTGCGGCATCATCTACTGCACCAACACCTAGAACTGGCACTCCATCCAACGCTCGCACGATATCTACTTCGATGACCAAGGCTCAACCTAGTGTACGTCCTAATCGAACTTCTATGGGCCCTCCGACGGGTCCTGTATCAAGGACTAATCGACAATCAATAACGGGAGGAATTGGGCTTGCAAACAAAGCCTCGGTTCCCTCCACGAGGACAGCAGGTGGCCGAACTTCTATACCACCAAAGCCGAGACTTCGACCAGGACTAGACCGAATTGGCTCTATAGGGAGTCAGTTGAGCGGTGGTCAAACAAGTGAAGATGGGGGGCAAGATACGGGAGGCGATGGAGGCACTGATTCCCCTGTGAGGAGCGAGGGCTTTTCCCTTAAAGCCTTAAGCCCGGTGATGACTCGTGTTAGTACTGCGGACCGACTAAGTGCATCACCAGTGTCATCCCGAAGTACTTCATCTCCAGCAACCCAACGAAATGCAGGGCAAAGCACAGCAGCCACTAGAGAGATCGACAATCTCAAGGCTAAACTTCGTGTCATGGAAGGCAAGAGAATGGAAGATAGAGAAAAGCTAAAGGCTATGGACAAGCATCAATCTGATAAAGAGAAGTACGATGCAGTCATCAAGAAGTTCCAATCCAAAGCTCAAGAACAACAACAAGAGATTGCCGAGTTGCGAAAGGAATTGAAAGAGGCTTCTGCCAAATCTGAGGAGATAGAAACAATACAGGCAGGGCATGAAGTTTCTCTTGAGATGGCAACTCTTGACCGGGAGATGGCAGAGGAGACCGCAGATGTTCTGAAGACAGAGCTGGAGGCCGTCCGGCTAAAAGCCGAGGAATTTGAGTTGGAGGTCGAAATCTTGAGGGAAGAAGTTGCCGAGCTTGGTGGGGAAATGAGTCCGGAGGAAAAGAGCAGTCACGGCTGGATCCAAATGCAGTTGCAGGAGGAAAGACTTAAACTTGGACTCCTTGCAGTGAAAGATCAAATGGATTTTCATAAAGCCGATTTCGAAGAGCGGGCCAAACTCCTCGAAAGCGAGGTTAAGGAGCTTCGCTCCGTGAAGGAAAGCTACGATACCATCAAGGAAAAGTTTACCCAACAAGAGACCATTGTTGAGGATCTCCGACAGCAGCTTGATACCGCACTAGGTGCGGAGGATATGATTGAAGAGTTGACTGAGAAGAATATGGCTATGGGTGAACATATTGACGAGCTAAAGGCCACAATCGAAGATCTTGAAAGCCTCAAAGAAGTCAATGACGAGCTAGAGATCAACCACATTGAGACAGAAAAAGAGATGCAGGAAGATATTGATTTCAAGGATAGTGTGATTAGCGAACAGGCTAGACGTGCTACTCAACAAGACAACGTCTTGGATGAGGTGGAATACATGGTCTCTCGATACCGTGAAATTATCGCAAGCTTGCAGAGCGATCTACAAGATATGAGAGCCTCACATGAGGTTACCGAGGCTGAAGCAGAGCAATTAAATAATAGAGCTCGTGCCATGGAGGACCTGAACAGAAAGCTCCACATATCTGCGGCGAAGACACAACTCAAAACAATTGATCTAGAATTACGCCGCTTGGACGCCCAGGAGGCTTCGGACCATCTTGCTATTGTACAGCTATTCTTACCAGAAGGATATCATTCAGACCGGGACTCCGTTCTAGCCTTACTCCGTTTCAAACGTGTTGGCTTCAAGGCTAACCTCCTTCATGGCTTTGTCAAGGAGAGAGTCAATGGGAAACCTCCCGTTGGCCATGAAGAGAATGTGTTCTCAGCATGCGATGCTCTGGACAAGCTTGCTTGGGTCACGGCCATGTGTGATCGGTTTGTTAACGCTCTCAATCACTGCTCAAGCGAGGAATTTGCCAAGTTCGAAGGCGCTCTTTATGAACTTGAACCAGTAGAGCGGGCCCTGAATGGATGGATCGATGGCTTACGTCGCGACGAACTAAAGGAAAGTCAGTGTGCTAGTGAGCTTCAACGGACAATCGCTTTGATGTCCCATTTGGCAGAGGTTCACGTGCCAAGCGGTTTGGCAAGCTATGCGGATGAAGTCCATATGCGAACTCTAATCATGCAGAGTCACCTCGATAGTGCGGCAAGCGCCATTACATGCGCTAGGTCTATGGTGCAGACAGCTATACCGGCACTAGGAGACGAGGACGAGCATGCTCTGCATTTTGCAAGGAAGACGGAATCAGTCATTACATCAACACGTAGTGCTAAAGTGGTCATTGGGAAAGCCGTTAGAGCTCTCGGGGATCTCAAAAATCGCTCCTTGTCCCTGGCCCCCGATACTATTCAAATGTTTGAGCAGTGCGAGACTGCTACAGAGGAATTAGCTTGCTTCTCTCGTCAAGTTGGATTTGACCTCTGCACTTTGTTGCACGAAGAGGGCAGATTAGAACCTTTCACCCTTGATGACGTCCAAAGTGTGATTCACCGCACAACTGCAGCAATGTTCTCCTCGAGCGAATCAGACTTATTCTCCACCTATTCGAACAAACTCAGAGCATTGACAACTTCTTTGGTAGACCTAGCTGCCCTTGCGTCTGACCTTGAAATGACGCAGGAATTCGAACGAGCGCCAGCTCCTTGGGTCTCACGCTCTCAGCAATTGAAGTCATCCAAAACAGTGACCGTGGATGCCGAGGAAGAGATTCGCCGTCTGAAGGACGACAACCACGAACGTGCTCGTATGATAGCTATGAGGGATCAGACTCTCGACGAGGCAACCGTCAAGATTGAGCTTCTAGAAAGCCGAATGAGAGATGCGGCCAAGAAAAACGAGCGTATCACAGAACTAGAGAAGAAGATTGAAACTTCCAAGAAGCGAGAGGTTGAACTCTCAGAGTCTCTCGAATCCCAGAACAAGGAACTCACCACACTCGATGTAGATCGAGAGAAGTGGAGAAAGGTTGCAGAAGATGCGAAGGCCCTGGGAATAGTTGCGCCAGGATCCAAGGCTGGGCAAGAGCGGGCGGTGGCCACCGCCCGGGAAATGGACACTCTCAAGACGGAAATTGAAAGCCTACAAGCTGCTGTCCGTTACTTGCGGGAAGACAACAGACGTGCCCGGTTAGTCGATTCACAGGGTCTCGAATGGCTTGCCGCTCCTCTGATCAAGCCAAGGTCTAGGGAAGAACAACGCCAAGATCTTGTCATTTCCGAAGGGCAGGAAGTCCTCAATGAGCTTCTCAACCTCACGACCACAGCCCATGTGTATGACCTGAGCACTATGCCTAAGAACCGATTGGCGTGGCGCCGGGCGAAGACCACTCCGCAGTACCATGTGGCGAAGCAGAAGGAAGACTTTGCTGCGTGGAACAGTTGGAAGGACTCGGTCCTCAAGAAGGCCCATGTTCTGACTCAACGAGATGCCAACAGAGGAGCCGAGAAGAGGACACGAGAGAAATCAGCTGCCCGGATATGTTTCAGGCTGCCCGATCTGGAAGCAAAAGGAGCGGCTAGGGGCAGAGAAGTCGAGATTGTGGATCCTGGTGATTTTGAGAGTTTTCGAGAAAGTCTAGGATTTGTATGAGTGGCAACAGGAGAACGGATGTATTTTATTATACCCAGGTGGGCTGGCTGTACTGCTTGAGTACTGGCTAGGCACAACCAATACAGTACAGTACTTACAAGGGCCCAAATAGATCTGATCGGAACTCGCAGCAAGTCCATATCCATACAACCTACAGGCCGAAATGAACGTCCTTTTTCCGTACCACAATGAGGTATTGTTTCACGTCACATGATTCTTATCACTCGCTTGCTCGGAAAAAGGGGGGGATCTGCCATTTTCAGCCCCCAAAGCTTACATATGGGCCTCGAACCAAATGGCCCAAAACGAACCCTTGAAAGGGCTGAAGATGCTCCCGGCCTGTCGAGTCTCGACCCCCTCAAAGGAGGATCAAACAGACAACATGTGCCAGCTCTTCTCCGTACGGCACAATTTTATATTTACGCGTCATGGAAAGGTGTAGATAATCTGTCTTCCTCATCCTTTTCGTTGTTTGTTTTTGATTTTGCCGCTATGTATCTTGCTTTGTTCTTTGCGCTCGCGACGTTCGCGACGGCCAATGCGGCCTATGTTCCTGGCAAAGCTTTCGATCGCTTTCTTACGATATGGCTGGAGAACCAGGTACGTGTCTCTTATTATTTGGCTTGGGGGAGAATCGTCTGATGATTTGACTTCTAGGACTTTGCGAAGGCTTCCAAGAATGCGCAGATGGAAGGGTTGATCAAGCAGGGAGTCCTCCTCACGAATTATTATGCCCACACGCATCCCTCGCAGCCGAATTATATCGCGAGTGTGGGAGGGGATTATTTTGGGATGAACCACGATGGCTATATGACGATTCCGGAAAATGTTTCCACGGTGGTGGATTTGTTCGAGACGAAGGGAATTGAATGGAAAGGATACTTTGAGGGGGTCCCCGGCCCTGGGTATATGGGCGAGGGAAGTACGAGGCCTGATGGCAATGGATTTGGTTATGTTAGAAAACATAAGTGAGTCTATGCCCTGCCTGCTGAGAGCCTGCGAAGGTGTTGGGTTCAATTTCCGGAGACAACTGCTGACCTTCTCAGCCCGTTTATATCGTATGATAGCATCAACATGAACGGCTCACGACTGGGACAACTCCAAAGTCTCATGTCGTTCCAACGCGATGTTGCCGCCAACACGGTGCCACAATATGCACACATATCACCGGATATGCTAAATGATGGCCATGACACATCCCTCGAATTCGCAGCGAATTGGACAGATTCCTTCCTCGCACCTCTTCTCAACAACGAAGAAGTCATGAAAAATACCCTTATCCTCCTTACCTACGACGAAAGCGAAACATATCCCATCCCGAACAAAATTGTGTCCCTACTCCTTGGCAAT
This sequence comes from Amylocarpus encephaloides, assembly GCA_019669835.1. Lineage (NCBI taxonomy): Eukaryota > Fungi > Ascomycota > Leotiomycetes > Helotiales > Amylocarpus > Amylocarpus encephaloides. The sequence continues at coordinate 61,878 of MU251448.1, read as the reverse complement.
GCCATCCCTCCAGAGAAGAAAGGCACAACCGACAATACCTTCTACACGCATTATTCCATTCTTTCGACTTTGCAGAATAATTGGGACTTGCCCTGTCTCGGACGCTACGATGTCGGTGCGAACGTATTCGATGTTGCCGCAGCGAAGACAGGTTACAGGAATCACCCCCCGCCGAACGTCGCCGCTGTCAACAATTCGCTCTCGTATCCAGGGTATCTAAATGACAACCCTGCGCACCGGAAACCAATTCCACCTCCAAATCTGAGACTTGTAGGCGCAGGAGGTGTTGGCGTAGATGAAGGAATCTTTGCGGTTTGGTCGTCATTAGCAGGCGAGCTTACTCCGTACGACGGGAGTGGAAGAGTCGATGATGGAGGAACCAGTTTGACGCTGGGAAACACTCCGATATATAAAGCACAAGCCCCGGCACCGGCTGTTACAGTCATGGAAGGCCCCACGGAACCTACAGGTGCTGTAACAACGGCTAAACGATCAAGGGGGAGCAAGGCGCAGGTAATAGACGGGACTTGGATGGCGTTTCTATTTGGACTTTATGGTGTTTTAATGTTCGTTTCATATTGATCGCATTTAGATGATACCTATTTAATTTCTGTTAATTACATGCTGCGCTTCGACTCTTTTGGTCTTTCAACAAGTGTTGCATACTTGGGTTCTCCCCCTCGTCGAGTCGTCTTACTATCATGCCGGTCCAAGACATCAAGCCTTCGGTTTTCTCCTCCATTACAAGACACGATGTCAAAGAGTGAGCCTTTCAAATAGTCTGGGGGGTTTTGCAAGTAGAATGGCATTGCTAGAGCTCGAAGCCAAAAGCTCGGCCTCTGTCGCATTGCGTCGAAACTTCTCTAAAGTTTTCTTCGAAACGTGCAGCAATAGGCATTGATTGGCGATTAACCAAGATTGAATAGCGAAAGAATCAACCGTCTTTCGCTGGAGCGCGGAGAATATACACGCAACCAAGAGTCATCAATTCTGTCCAAGCCACCAATGCCGCGATTGATCGAGAGAACATGTTTCTTTGTTGGAAATTGTGGCTTCCTTTCTGAGATGTATTCCCGTTAGTTGTCCAGGAACCCATATCCTTACAAAGCTTGTCTGGCATATTGCTATCATTTCCCAGGTCTACCCATGCCCTCCTATCTCATCAGCCACACAGGGGTCGTCTAAATAAGGTTAGGTTGACCGTTAAGAACGTGCCAAAGTTTGAGCATTTCTCCTTACCAGTTGACTTGCCATGGATTCTTCCTCTTTCTTCATATAAAGTCTGAAGTTCTCGTAACTTACAACGGACATATGGCTTGGAAGAAATCTTTCAGAACCAACCACACGATCGCTATAACAATTAAGCGCTTGAAAATATCCCTTGAGCAAGTTGAGAACAAGCACTGTGGTGGAGATGTGGATCTGCGAGGCGAATATGCATTGACATGCACAACACCGGCATTGCCCCTTGAAGAGGTTGTCCCCGAGTTTACAACGTACCTCGGACGCCAAGCCTGGGGAACGTGATGAACTCATCGAAACTATTGGAAGATCTTGAGGGTCCCGAAGATACCCCCCATACATATATTTCCGCTATGAAGCTAGGATGGCTTGAAAGCACCATTGAGATGCCCACCTTTGGAAACATCTATGGCCAAGTGGTTGGCAAGAGTAAGATGCATAAGTAGACGCCATCGGCCCCATCTCAGATGGATCTTCAACCGCAATCCTCCCGCAATATTCAATACAATGGCTGTATTCTCTACAATCCTCTCTCTTGGCCTATTGGCTTCAGCTGCCGTCGACGCCTCGCCTATTGAGAAGAGAGCCGTCATTGGTCATGATGCGGTTGTGGGGTTCCCTGAGACTGTCCCTTCCGGAACTGTTGGTGCTGTCTATAAGGCATACCAACCGTTCCTAAAGGTTGTCAATGGTTGTGTGCCATTCCCAGCTGTTGATGCTTCTGGAAATACTGGGTGGGTTTGTAGCCATGACTTGAGAGAGCAATAGCTAATATCCAATAGCGGTGGTCTCAGCCCTAGCGGCTCATCTAATGGAGGTTGCAGCAGCAGCACTGGTCAGATCTACACCCGTGGTACTACATACGGTAACTACTATGCCGTCATGTACTCATGGTAAGTTCTTTACCCAAGTAGTGAATCCTTTTCCTTGGCGACTTCTAACACCTCTCCTCAGGTACTTCCCCAAAGACTCCCCCTCCACAGGTCTCGGCCACCGCCACGACTGGGAAGGCGTAATTGTCTGGCTGAGTAGCTCAACCTCCACCTCCGCCTCGAACATCGTCTCGGTCTGTCCCTCCGCACACGGTGGATGGGATTGCTCAGCTGGCTACTCTCTCTACGGAACTGGACCGCTCGTCAAATACGAAAGCGTCTGGCCCGTTAACCACGCATGCGAACTCACAAATGTTGTTGGTGGACAACAACCTTTGATTGCTTGGGAGTCGCTTCCGGCGGTGGCGCAGAGTGCGCTTTCGAGTACGGATTTTGGAGCGGCCAATGTGCCGTTTAAGAATGGGAACTTTTTAGATAATCTTGCGAAGGCTACTTTTTAGTTTTATGATACCCCTGGTGTGACTTTTTGGTTTGGAGGAGCGAGTTGGGTGGATTTTAAGCTTTGGGATAATCTTATTGGCAAATATGCCATATTATTGAGAAGCGGAGGTTATCTTCAAATGTGAAGAATTTGATATGATATTGAGAGTATCTACAACACGTTTGTTCTTATCCAGATTCAATGTGACGGTGGAATTGTAACGTCAGAAGAGCCCTCTTGGTGATATTAAACAATCTTGAGTATTTTCGTATTCCAATCTAGCCTTGGTGAGAGCTTCTTCTTCCGGGGGGGGGGCTGTGTAATACCGACTCTTGGAAATGAGCCGTCGTTGTCTGGCTTTAACATAAGGGCCATTGTAAATTGAAGATATGTGACACCTTTATTTCCCACCCATCCATAAGCAGCAACCTCTAGGGCACTCTTAATCTAAGTCCAGGCGGTGTTTTCAAGTAGGAAAGCCGTTGAGCCTGCATCAGTTTCGATATTCGGATATACGCGCGATACAGTAAACCAGAGAATCCATGGCGAGCATAAGAAAACCCGATACCACGGTATCGTCTAGTGCCGTCAACAACATCTCTTTTCTAAATTTTGGCGGGCATCGATCTAGTCTCGAGCTAGAGATCTCCTAACTTCAAACACCTAAGTGGATCAGGCGACACCTTGTAATTAACAATGCGAGCAAAGACCGACTTCTCTTCTTGGCTACCGTAACATACACATAGGCAGTACCGGTTTTGAGGTGACATGCCTTCAAGAAAGCCCAACTCCAGGATGGCGCCTAATAATTTTCAGTCGGTGTAGCTCGGCTGTCTATTTACCATAACAATCCCATTGCAATTTGTTCCACCCAAACTCCCGCTAATTCAGTGTAGCACCGTTCAGCTAGAGACCGGCTCCTCGGGATCAAAGATAGATCCAACTCGATTGCGGATATGAACGAGACCAATCTCGTCAGTGGAGTAGTTTTGGTCAATATCAAAACTGCCAGATGACCGACGACTGTTGTGAAAGCCATCTTCGTTATTCTCTGCTATATCCGCGGCTATTGTCATCGTTGCATTCTTGAGGCAGTCCGGAATACCTGTAAACCCAGCGATCTATTTTGTTCGGTTATCCTAATATTGCATATCGAATCAATCCATAGATATCTGAACCCGAGTCTTCTCGTAACCGTGATGGCACTCTGGAAGGTTTTTAGGAGAAGTATAATGTCAATATTGTTTTTGTAAGCAAGAAGGTTAGTTGGCTTGTGTCGTTATATTGAGTTTGCTAGCACCCGGGTAGTGATATAGGGTGACTCATTGCCCTATTTCGCTAGCTATTTCCTACAACTTGACAGACTGGACAATAGAATAGCTAACATCAATGACCCTTGTTGGAAGGTCATGATCTACACTTTTCAAGTCACAGCTGTGAGCTTCGAGACACTCCGTCAATCACCCCTTTGCAAGTTCATAACATTGTGGAGAATCGGGTGAACTTGTAACTAGCAAGCTACTCATTCAGACTTTCCATCCTGACATTATCCCTCGTTCCAAGCCTAGAAACATCAGTATCTCAGTTTCCCAAACTGACATACTAAGGAAATAAAGTAGTCATGACATATATACGTATGATATAGAGATTGCACATCTGCAACAGAACACCGTCACCGTCGTTTGTGCTGACGAATAACGTATTCCGCAGAATCTAGTCCCTTACTCCAAACGAGTAATTATTTTCGAATGCTAAAACTTTCTCCTCGCAATCGGGCTATGAAGCCTTCCCTTGGGAAATGTGTTTACAAATGGAGCCTCCGTTGATAGACGCTTGGTCTTGATCAGCACAAGAAGTGCGAAAAGGAAAGGCTTGGTTCTCGCCTGGTGTCAATGCTAATTCCCTGGGAATGACGGTACTGCAAATCGTGCAACGCATTGAGTATAGGTGGTGAGATGCTCTTGATATCAAGATGAAGGCATTTATACAGTGCAACAGTTGAGTTGAGTAGCCCTTACTCAACTCAACTCAGAGTGAACTTAACCCAACTAGGTAAACCGTGGGCATACTGCGTTTATTGAGTTGAGTTGAGTTGAGTTGAGTTGAGTTAATTAAACAACCTACTTAAACTTAACCCCGAATATACTACTCATACTTAACTCAACTCAACTTTGAGTAAACCGTGAACACACTGCCTAGATAGATAAGTCCAAATTTCTATAACCTCTGTACCAATAAAAAGTGTATTGAGCTCGATGGTAGAACACACCAATTTCTTAGCAAGAGTTGAGAAAGAAATGAGCCAAAAAACTGGAGCGAGGGGGAAGGAAAAAATAAGTAGGTCAAATATACCTGGGACGTCCGGTGATTAGGAAATGTGACGACAGAGGCTCCACTCCTCTAGGGTTCAAAATGTTTTTTTTTGTGTTTTATTTTTGCCTGTTTGATCCATGGATACCGGTATTGATATACTATTTCCTTCTTCTAATCCCTTCCTATTCATGCCGACATCATCCCACCATATTCTAGGGCTTTATGAGCTAACTGGTTTCTGCCTACCGACGAGATTGAGCCTTTAAAAGAAGGATGCCGTGAGAGATCTTCCGGAGCCTCTCCTATTCTCCGTAGCTTCGTCAAATATCGAGGAATTGACATGTTTCCAAGAGAGAGAGTGGCATCTGATATTGTTGCTTGGCGAGTATAATCTGCCTTCGGTTTTGTAATTTGAACGCATTGCGTCTCTCAATATCTCGATAAGCCACTGTTTGGGTTTGTTTGGTTCGACTCCCATCAATAAGAGTGGTGCAAAGACATGAGTTCTCCACCTTCTTTTCTCAACCATCACATCCATCCTCGAACCAACCAGCCATAGCAACAGAACGCATACGTTCCGGCTTGCCTAGAGACTTTTTATGGGTAAGGCGCCTTTTATGTAGATATAAGCCGAATCCAATAAGACATATCGAGTTGACTAGAGTTTTTATCAGGATAGGAGTCGAGAATCGACAGGAGTAAGGTTAGTAGTACTCACAAGTATTTAACCAACGAAATAAATGTCACGCCATGATATGTAAAGGAGCAAAGCAATCACGCCGTAGACGATATTAAACATGATAGAGACCATGATGAATCGCGTACAGGAAATTGGGTCAGTAGACTGATGTCGTGGTTTTCGTTAAACGTGTTATCAAGTTACTCATCCGTGTACTTCTTTAGCATCGTTACTTTACATAGAGAGGACAATCTTAGATAAATTCCACCTGTGAGAATTAGGCTTGTACTAATCCCCTTATAGGATCTTATAGTGGTGATAGGCAAGAGGCATGTCAGCTTCGGGTTTCTGTCTTGCCCGAGACCGAGCGGAGCTTTCTCGTTTTTCAACCAACCAGAGAACGAGACGGCCCTGAAAAATGTCGAATTTGTCTCTACGGGGGTTTCTTTTAGATGATGATTGTCATCAAGGAGATGAATTGACATATTGTCTTGTTATTCGGTGTGTCGCTTAAATTATTGAAAAGAAAATTTGGGGTTTCGGTAGTAGAGAGCAATGAACTGGAAAGAAAGAAACACATCGAGGCAACCGTCCACGTGAGACCTAAGATCCCATCGCGGTTTATTTTCCTGAAATTTCATGCCTCGACTCCGGGTTAACGAGCTTTAGCGGTGTTCAAGATTTGAGTGACGGTCCACCTCGCCTTCTACCCCATCCAGTCTGGTGATACTTGGTTCTTTCTTTTCTGTCCCCTCTCTATATTGGAGGCACTAACCACCGCCATGTATCTATCAAATACTGTTGCCAAAAGCCGATCTCCCTCATCCGCTAGGCGATACCCGTTGATTGCACCCACAAGCGTCCATCGGAAGGCAAACCAGACCGCTATGAAGGGCAAAGGACCTGTATTAGTGAGCATTGTACTTTGATAGTTTTTGAAGGAACACAATCGGAGAAAATGGTCGTTCTCTTCGGGTCAGAATACGCACCAAGCATGATAAGATATTGCCTTTTGTAAATCCCAAGCACCACACACGAAAGAACAAGTAATGGGGAGAGCGACAGACTTAGGTAAAGTAGATCGTAGAGTGTTTGGATCCTGCTCAACAACTCGCCGGCTCTTATTGCTCGATCTTTGCACAGGAGCTTATAATCTTCCTCGAATGAATGCATGATGGTAATTCGAACGACGTAAAGTTATAGCAGCGTTTTCTGCAGTGTTGAACTTATTCGAGTTCCAATTGGGCTTGACTTATGGTATGCACAGTGAATTTGAGTAAAGGGGAAAAGAACTTGAAGAGAGGAGGATGACGCGGTGCTTTCACACCTCGAGAAAATGGGTCTTGACACGCATTCACAAATGAATAAAGCAGCTATCGAGGCCTTCTGTTCGTGAATAAATACAACTCTAATCTGCAAACCTATAGGGATTCAACTCCCACTTTGTAGGGTCTGTATCTTCGCCATCTGAGGCGAACTCTTTGGTCAAGAACAATTACATGCTCCAATGCGTAGCGAGAGTTTGTCAGGAAATCGCAACAAGCACATAAGTTGAGGAGTCTTAGCAGGAGCGAAAGCATGCCGCAATTTCTTCACTAGCTGAAGAAATAGTCCAGATACTTTGTTGTAACTCTCGAGACAATCCTCTTGAGACCTGAAATTCATAATTCTCAACCAAAGGTATATCAAACAAAATGAGAAGTCGATCGTCCGTTGTCAGAGATGGCAAGAATAGTATATTAAGGAGGATGCATAGTTTTGAAGGATTTCGCAGATACAATGCGCAATTCTTCAACTCTAACAACTCTATATTTGACTTCTATAATATATACTACCTTCCAGCTAAGTTCTAGGACACATTGTCAACTAGACCGGAAGTTAGACACTGCCTTTTCATCAACCACTTCTCTCATATCCCTATCATGTCCAACCAATGATGCCAGCCTTCTCATCGTCTGCAAACTCCTCCGTTCATGTCATTCGCCATCCATCTAGACTGCATACGCAATTAGCAAGGAGATCACAAAAGATATCAGCCACCGGAAAAGTCAAGCGTCACTAAAGATGAGGAATACATAGGGGCACCAATTCCCATTCTCCATTACGGAAGCAACCCGCTATGTTTATGCAGATGAGGAGCCGAGCAAGTTTCCACGCAATTGTCAGAACCATCCCCTCAACCGATTTGATGTCGTTGAATTCCTCGAGACTAGGTTCAGTCTTCCCCAGCCAATCGGGAGTCGTGGAGTCGCTGAACATAGTGTTTACGTTAGGCAGTCTCGGTGGTTTTTGATATGGATGTGAATTTCGATACATCCTTGTGGTTTTTTTGGGGTTGTTCTTGTTTTTCAACATGATGTTTGGTATGGAGAAGAGAAGAAACCCGTGAGATTTATGCCCACTAGGTTACCCATACAATCACAATTGTGAGAGGCATTCTAATCACTGTAGACTCGGAATGAGCGTTGCATCAGTGTGTGTAGTAGTAAGAATATCAAGCCACTTACCATCCATATACTAATACTATACGCTTTAATATCATATTTAAGTTACTTTAGTATATATTTTCAAAAGAATACTAGACCGATACTAGCATTAAGTTTAATACTAATATATAGTTACCCGTATAACAGACTAGCTAAATCATAGCTTTAAGGGGGAGAAAGGGGGGAGGGGGGTAGTCATATGACTTTATCCCTTGTTTATCATATGGTTTCTCCTTAATTACCCTAGAGATTTCATTCTAGGGGGATTTTCTAACTCTCTCTTTACCTTGTTTGAAGGCTTTACTAAGATGAGTAATATATCTAGTACACGAAAGATAATACTATGCCACGCCTACCCAATACTAGTATAAGAATAGGACTTTAATATGTATCATATAAATATAACGTATACTATAGAGACTTGAAGATTATGATGTTTACCCAGGTAATACGACTGCAAATATTGCGTTGCATACATTCTGAATCATCAGGACACTTGGGACCTGCATGTGGAATTCTCCTTACTTCCTGAGGATCTTTCCCAGAAGAGATTTTCTTCTCTCCCCTTCTCTTGAGCCCAATACAATGTCTGCTTATCTTCTTCTCAACGTGTCCTGTAAATTGATTATACACGCAGTAGATAACCACTATCGCAAGGAGATAAGAGACAGCAGACACGAGATATACAAGGAAAACTTCCTGGTGAGGATGCTGTTTGACATGAATTGACGGCGTCTTGTGTGGCAAAACATGAGTTTTGTTTCGATACTTGGGGATTCCGCTTGGGACATGTAATATCTGTCCGGTCGTTGTAGGATACTTTTTATGTTTTTGTGTATAGGTCTGGCATTGGAGCTTGGATCATAGCCAGACGTAGTGGTGCCTACATTATTGGTATTGCTGATTGATGGCCAAGCCGAGCTAGTTTGGCTGGGTGTCATGACTTCTCTTTTCGTTGAATTTCAAAGCAGATATTGCACAAGCTGATACCATTGAAACATGAGAGAAGGCTGTGGAGGCAGGATAAGATAAGTAAACGGGAAATCTATGTACGTTACATGCCGAGCTGGGGGCTTAGATATGGCGTTTGAGGAAAATCCCTAGGCAGTAGCTTACAGTGCTGGCATACATGTCAGCCATTCACAACTCCGGAGGTTAGGAAATGCAAAGGAAAGCAAGATCCCTGTTGAATTTGCATAGATTTGGTAGTAACAAGTTAACTGGTAGCTTATCGATCGTGAATCGCCTTTGTCCAGATTTCCACAAGGGGGCCTCCGATGCCAAATATTGGATCCGAGTCTGGAATAGGCACAGCTCTTGCATTTGCCTCTTTCGTTCGTGTTTCCTCTTCACCAGCTTTGCAAAAGTTGTTGTCCCAACGTGGACTTCCCTAAGCTGAAATTAGCTTGACCATGATATTCTTGCTGAAGAGAGCAGCTTACCTTCGGATACAAGCCAACGTATTCATAATCATCGCTACTTTCAATACTGCAGTGAGCTACACCTGCTGGAAGGACAATCGCATCTCCAACCTCCATATCGACGAAAAGACCATCCCTATCCTCTGAGTCTAGTGGTCCGCGGCCAAGAAGAAGACGGCTATGTCCTCTGAAAACAGCATAGCATTCATGAGTGACGCTGTGAAAATGATCAGCACTGTAATGCTTGAAGACGCCACCCTTGATCCAATTCTTGGGCTCGAATGTTGTGCATGTTGAAGTAGGGTCGAGATGGAGCGGTAGAGCTGATCGGTAGACGAGGACTGGAAGTGGCGAATTGGGGACGTATGGTGTTGACTTTGTGATGAAGTATTGCTCTGGTTGGGTAACTGCGAAAGACATAGTGCTTTGATTATTCGTACAAGATGGTTCTGAGATGGAAAAGAGCTGAAGTTAATGGTGTTGATATTGGCGGGGTAACTCGGCTTCAACTCGTAAGGGAATGCCCTCGCCGATCCTTAATATAGCCAGAGTTTGATGCTTAAGGTAGCATGCCTCTCAAGTTCCAGCCTCGTAAACGCCAACTGGCTCAGGTCTTGAGGAAAAAATGATCTTATACTTGACAATCTCCACAATCTCCAGATCTTCGACTATCCCTGCATCTTGCTCTGCGCCTCCATCTGGATCTATTCGAGACTGGGAACCATCTGTTTTTTTCCTGATGACCGCAATTGCCTTTGGAAGCCTCTTGACCTCTCCTGTGAGTCTTTGATGCTTGCCAACGTACATGTAGACACGCTTCATCCATGCTGTGCTGGCCTTGTCCTGAGCATCGTACTCAGGGAAGATCAAGCGTCCAATGGACGTCTCACTTTGTGCCTCTAGTGATAAGTTGTGACTGGGGAGATTGATTGTTCCTTGAAGTTCCAACAAAGCTAGACCAGTAGGTGTCTGTAAAAGTTGAGGTAGAGGATTTTGGCTGACATTCTCAGGTAATGAGGTAGCTGCTCTAGAGTCTTGCAGTGTAATTGGATTGTCCATATTTGGGTTAGCTCGCGGCAGTCGTCTTAGAGTAGGCTATGGTCAAAGGCTGTCCTTGTCCCACAATTGTATCTTGGATCAAAACTCAATGAACAACGACAACAACAACAACCAACGGACAAATAACTGCAAGTTTCATTTCTCGTTACCCGGCAATTTCTCGGTGATATTTTATTGGCGCCTTGTTGCCTGGCGCATTTCCCTACCTCGGATCGGAAATATTATTCACCTGCCGACGTTTAGTGGCTTGGCAGTAGCACGTGAGTAGGGCTAATGCTTCGTAACTACAGTATAGTGGATCACAATGCGAAATGTTTTCTATAAGGCCTGCCTATACTTTAAAGGGGTTTGGATTATTTACAGAGAGCATCGAGATTACAAGAAATTGGAACGCGAGTGCCGATTACAAGAAGGTGTTGAACTTTAAGCTGTCCCCATTCGTTCGGCTAGTCGGAATTGCTTACATAATTGGTACTTACGTTGTATGTCAGGTCACCTGACTCACTGTGGGGCTAGCGAGTTTGCAAGCCCACAAACCATCAATTTTCTAACTTTCGCAGCTTCTCGCAATTAAAACAACCACCACTTCGACAACCGCCGCCATGAAGCTTGTAAGTTAATTCAAAGCTCCGCGCATTGTTCTTGACCGTATGGAGAAGATGCTAACATTTATGATTTAGAACATCTCCTTCGTAAGTTCCTCGACGCGCGAAATCGCCAATTTTCGAATTCGCACTGACAACAGCTACAGCCGGCCAACGGCAGCCAGAAGCTGATAGAGATCGAAGATGACAAGAAGCTACGCGTCTTCATGGACAAGCGGTACGATTATTGCGAATTCTTTGGTCGAACAATCGAGGCTGATAGATAATTTACAGAATGGGCGCCGAGGTTCCTGGAGACTCCGTCGGCGATGAGTTCAAGGGTTACATCTTCAAAGTCACTGGAGGCAACGACAAGCAAGGTTTCCCAATGAAGCAAGGAGTTATGCACCCAACTCGTGTCCGTCTTCTCCTGAGCGATGGCCACTCTTGCTACCGACCCCGCCGAACTGGAGAGCGCAAGCGTAAATCCGTCCGTGGATGCATCGTTGCTATGGATCTCTCCGTTCTTGCCTTGAGCATCGTCAAGCAAGGTGAAGCCGACATCCCAGGTCTTACCGATGTTGTCCACCCAAAGCGTCTTGGTCCAAAGCGCGCAACCAAGATCCGCAAATTCTTTGGTCTCACCAAGGATGACGATGTACGTATCACGTATATCCTCATCGCCCGTCGATCTCCTGCCCCGAGGAGATTGTGCGGAGTGTGAGCGGGACATACGCTAATTCTGGAATTTCTACTTAGGTCCGTAAGTTTGTCATTCGTCGTGAGGTTCAGCCAAAGGGTGAGGGTAAGAAGCCATACACCAAGGCCCCCAAGATCCAACGTTTGATCACCCCACAACGTCTTCAACATAAGCGTCACCGTATCGCACTCAAGCGTCGTCATTCCGAGAAGTCCAAGGATGCTGCCGTACGTTTCCTACATTAATGTTATCTTACAAAATGCTGATATATTTGACAGAATGAGTACTCCGCCCTCCTCGCTAAGCGCGTCGCCGAGAGCAAAGCCCAAAAGGCTGATGCCCGCAAGCGTCGTGCTTCTTCTATGCGCAAGTAGACTCGTTTTCCTTCGCATTACAGGTGTAAAATGGGGTTGCATTAGTGTGGCTAGGACGACGCCATGATACACATTGGGATATCGAGAGAGATTTCTTGTGATCGTTTTCATACGACATGAGACTTCTGTTCTTTCGCATATTCATGATGATGGTAAAGGTCATTTTTCGCAGAGTGGGCAAATGTACCTAAATTTGGCGTTACTAAAAATGCTGATCTGACTCTGATACCAATTTGATTTTCATTGAATTGCTGTGTACACTGCCTGCGTGATGTTTTAGCTTTGCCTTCTAAATATATCTGTTCTTCCATCCTTGCCAATGCTTCGATCGATCAAATGACTTGTCAATGCATTCCCAGCTTGACATCATTTTGACAATTGCCAAGTATGTTCCCTCTACCACCCATAAGACCTCGCCGCATAAGATCAGCATCCTTAATCGTATTCCGCACTGCCTTCATTGACCATATATATGCTTGTAGGAATTCGAACTTTCTCGACCCACTAAGTAGATGTCTAATGACGGTAAATAAGACGACTACTGATATGCTGTCTACACCTGGTATCTGCATACACCCCCCCCCCTCCACGCCGAAGTGAATCACGCTTGTCATACTCCAAAAGCTATTCTCCATCCTGTGGAAGAAGCGATTAATCGTCGATTATAATCTATAGCTTCGGGGGGCCTCGTGATGTCATTCTCTGTCCCGGGATGCGAAATTCGATAGAATGTCTAGGACAAGGCTTGACTTTGAGAGCCGAGGAGTGGGCTATCGTAGCGTATGTAGAGTTTGCTGCATGTCGATCTTTTCAGAGACAAGGGGGAACCCATTTTTCTCGAGTGCTTTAAGCAATGCGTCAAAACACTTAGACAATCCCGCACAAATCACGTACGTCAACGCTTCGACAAAAACAGTCACATATCCCACACACTCCACTCTCTTCAACAAAATTACTCTATTCTCTATCTCCACTACTAAGTTAAAGTACACGGCCGAAAAGCCGAAATATGTGTGATGAGCGAGTAACTTCTGATATACAGGTATCAAAAAAGGTATGATCTACCATCTGAGAAAAGCCGATGTCCTAAGTTTGGTACAATCGTTCTTATATACAACGCCAAAACGCCATCTTTCGGAAAAGATATTTCCTACCCCATGCCATTGGCCGGCCGTATCTTCTGAGAAGAAAAGAGGCCTAAAGCATCTATACCCTTAATCACTAGGAGCATGAGTAAACAGAAAGCTGACACTCTCCCCATTATGCGTTCGTCGAATAGCCTCGGCAAGTGTAGGACTAATATCCATGACTCTCAACCTCTCGCATCTCTCCTTCTTATCTCCCAATGGAACAGTGTTAGTGACCACAACTCTGCTCAATGTGCTTCGGTTCAAGGTCTCAATTGCATTTCCGCTCAAGATACCATGTGTGACGATAGCTACAACCTCTCGAGCTTTGTGGTTCATGACCGTCTCAGCGGCCTTGACAAGGGTTCCGCAGGTATCTGCCATATCATCCACTAGAATGGCGATTTTGTTCTCGACATCTCCGACAAGGACCATGCGAGAGACTTCGTTGGGTCGAGCACGTTCTTTGTGGATAAGCGCGAATCCGAGGTCAAGTCGGTCTGCAATAGATGTTGCTCTGCACATTCAAAGTCAGCTGTATTCCACAATTCATTCACCCATCCCCTCCCCAGGAACTGGCGAGAAACGCATACCGCTTCGCCCCCCCAGCATCCGGACTAACAACCACACAATCCCTCACATTCAGATTCTGCCGAATCCACCTCAATGTACTCGGCTCCGCATACAGATTATCCACCGGCACATTGAAGAACCCCTGGATCTGACTCGCATGCAAATCCATCGTGATGACATGATTGCAACCTGCCGTCTGAAGCATATTTGCAATGAGCTTCGCACTGATCGGGGCTCGCGATTTGTCCTTCTTGTCTTGCCGGGCGTATGGGAAGTTCGGGATGACGGCGGTGATACGGCGGGCCGAGGCGGTCTTGCAGGCGTTGATCATGATGAGGAGTTCCATGAGGCCGTCGTTGATGTCGCCGGGGGCGGTGGATTGGAGGATGAAGACTGAGAGGGTTAACACTTTCACCTGTTAGAGTGTCTGTAGACCACTTCAGCTTACCGTCTTCGTCTCGAACACTTTCACCGACAGTGACACTTGTTTCCTGGTTGGAATAGTTCAAGCTCATTGTCTTCGCAAGGTTAATTCCCAGTCTAAAGGTCTTCTTATCAGTGCACATTCTACTATTGTCTTTGCGATCCTTGTGGGAGATCCAAAGACTAACCTCTCCGCAACTGCTTTCGCAAGCTGAGGGTGACTATTCCCAGTCAGGAGCTTGATTGAATTTGTCGCCATTGTGACGTTATCTTGTACTGCCGTCCTTGTTCTTGTGGCCCAATCGTATCCGCAAAAGGCTTTGAGTGTAAGCCGCTGGCCACCAAGTATAAGGTTACTACTGTTCAAGAGTATAGGAATCTCTCAAAAGCGTAGGTTAAAGGCAGCTATAACTCCGCCATCCGAAAAGGGAATTGGTGTGAGCAAAGAAAGTAATTGCGGTCGCGTCTTGGTGAATGATAGGTAGGTGGCTTGAGAAGTTGAGCGCTCGAAAATTATTTAGCGGGGCGGGGCAATGACGGCAAGGTTTGATAGCCGACATTAAGCCGAACGGTAACAAACACAAGTCAACTGGTCCTCATCAAAGAGAGGTATGGGGTATTGAGAACGGACAAAGAATGTTCATGAAGCTCTGTATTGCTATAGAGAAGCCACAACCATCAATTTATGGTGTGCTGCCCATAATCTAAAGTACAGAGTTTTGCTCTCCTCGAGCTGATTGGTTACTTCTTCCGCACCTCACCCTTCTTCAACATGCCCCTCAGTGAATTCATCGAACGACCTGCACTTCGTCGTGAATTCCCTGAAGCCATGGTCGCTGAGAACAGTGAAGCTTCCCATCTACTAATCAAATGACAACATCTAAAGAAGAGAATCGTAATGACCTCCACGGCCTATGCACACTTTATGGCAACGCCCTCTGTAAGAATACCATTGCCGAATACATGTCATGAAGAGGAAAAGTTCTGTAGACGCCGTCCAATGCTAATCAAGGACCGCCATGCATGATTTCGTCAATGAAGGAAATGTGATTAATGGGCTTATGCAAAACCGAAATATTCGCTGCCGGCAGTAATGGCAGTAAGCACCTGCTGTCGGAGCGCCTCGTAACTTTCGTACTCGGGAAGATCAAGTTCTGGTATATGGTTAGAACAAGCAAGTACATGGGGAGGGGAAGTTTTTTACGATTGAAGCAAGTGTGTGAGCTTGGAAGCCTATCCTTGTTTCCATAATCACGGTGGATATTGAATCGACTGAAGCCATTCATGCCCTCTAATTCCTTGAACCCATTCAGCGGTACCTTACTGGTTCCGGTGACAAATTGCAGGAGCTTGGCTCGTTCTTCCTTGTCATAGGATCGAATTGCTCGCCAGAACCATTGGATTTGTGGAGAAGAGGCAGAATAGTTGTGGTATTCAGTGTTGCTCTTCCAATCGTCAACATCGATTTCGGGTAGACCGGAAATAAGAAGCTCTAGCTCTTGCTCAGTGAAAATTGCGATGAGCTCAGCGGGAATGATGTCGTGAAAGCCTAATCGGGAGTTAGTAAAGTCGTGAGGAATTGGGCTTCTTATGGACATACCCTTCAAGAATTCGTCTAGCTGCTCCTTCACAGAGCCAGTAAGTCTCCATTCAACCATCAGACGGATGTATTCGTGCTTATTCTCTTCTGTGACGGGGATGTTACGTCCATTTGCAATGAAGTCGATAGTCTCGACAACACCGAACTTGTCATTATCAACAGAGAAGGTTTCCGTGATGATATCAGTGATGTCGTTCTCGAGCATCCAAACAAGAGACTTGTAATACTCAGGGTCAAGAGACTCCATATCCTTCACAGAGACTGGCTTTCCTAGAATTCTCTTGTAGACTGCGCGACTAAAATGGCAGTCTAGAACACGACCCTCATACAGAGCTTTGCCAATGATTCGACCAATGAACTTGAAGAACATCAGATGCTCCTCGTTGATGCTACTAAGCTGGTTGGGATGGAAAGTTGTGCGATCGGATGACACAGGTATGAAAAGGGCATAGCCAGGATCAAACATCTGTCTCGAGAGAACTTGGAACCATTCTCGGGTCACACCACCTGCATCGACACCTTCTTCACCGTGGAATCGAATGCTGAGTTTGCCATACTTCATTTGATCACCCTTCAAGAAATAAAGAGATTTGAAGGAGTCATGAAAGACCTGATCTCGTCGGACGGACAACTGAATAGGCGGGGACGATGAGCGGGTGGTTGTTGCCTTCGTATGAACGCTCCGGTTGAAATAGTTGCGCTTGTTATCGAATTCTAAGACTTTTGGATTTTTCACCAACAACGAGAAAGTTCCAGACATGAGTTTTGGTGTATGTCGGACAAGGTCATTGAGAATCTTGCGATGCTCTTCCGTGAAGGTAAAGAACAGACTCTCCATGCGAGACTCGGGAGGTGGGCTTGTCAACAACATCTCCTTGCCGGCCGGAGTGCGTGAGATCGGGGTCTCTTTCAAGGTTGTGTTCTTGCATACAACCATCAATGCCTCGATGAGTGGCAATAGAATAGTTGCAACGTTGAGCAAGTGCTCTCGTTGACGAATGGCTCGGAGACATTCACTGAGCTTCTCCCACATCGGTCCGAAAGTAGAGTTCTCATACAGAGAAGCAAGGAGGTCTTGCTTCTCCGATATCTGGGAGGAGTCGCCATCCGCATCTTCGCCTTCCTTTCTGTCACGCTTGGGATCGAAAAGATGGTCTAATGCAGTAAGTACGCGCAATAGCTTATTTTGGTCAGAACCACCGGGCGAAAACTTAGCCAACGCAACACCTTGAATCTCAGTCCCAGTGGTTGCCTTCTCGATCTGAGGAAGGAGATCTTGAAGATCCGTCAAGATAATTTCTCCTAGTCCTTGAGCTTTCAAAATCAACTCCTTGCCAAATACAGCCTTAGCATCAGGAATGGCCGACAAATTCTTGATTGTAGATAGGGCCTCGCGGAATGTCTTGGAACTACATTCGCGCGCGACGAAAATGTTGATGACCAATTTCAAATTGTGCTCAGGGACCACCGGGGGTACCATAGGTCGCTGCTTCTTTTCTGGCTCTTTAGCAGGCTCTTTAGGAGTGGTTTCGGTTTCAGGGACTGGAGGTGGCGCACTCGTGGATGCATCGCCGCTGCTGCCAGAGGTGGGGACAGTTACAGTACCGTCGGTGGTAGAAGGATTTGACTCTTGAGGCGGATTGACCTGTGGTTCCGTAGATTGCTCAGGAGTATGATTTGCACTAGTTGCCGCATCGGCAGTCGAAGTTGCAATGGGCTCTGCTGCTTCTGCTTTCTTGGCCTCCTCGGCTGCTTCCTTCTGCTTACGTTGCAAGGCTTGAAGTGGAGATGTTGTCATACTGAGAAGTGTGGCTAGCGATTCCATGACAGAAGAGCTTTCCATGATGAGTTCGCGGTCCAAAAGAGTAAGCAACGAGTTGAGTGGACACTTCACGGCCTTAGTCTCCCTGCCCTTGCCTTTACGACTAAAGTTGCGCCTGAGACCACCAGAGGGATCATGCTCCGTTAGGAAGAAAGCCGGAACGTGAGGGTTGACCTGAGTCAAGTAGACTAGAGAAGTCAAACATTGTTGAACAACCATAAGTGGCGAGGCTTCAAAGTTTGTGATGGTTGATGGAACAGAGGCCATGTTGGCACCCGTGAGAGTTCTCTTCAGTGTCTGGGGGGTTTTGGGGTCCTTCTCTTTGGGAAGCTTGGCTCTTAGGGAGAGGTGAGCGAAGCTTCTCTCAACGGCTGTCATGTCAAAGCTCCCATCTTGCAAAATATGTAAGACCATGCCGAGTACCTCATTGCGGTTGAGGCGGTTCATCGAGACGTTTTGCAGGACAGAATTAAGAGTGTTGCGCAGACTACCATGCTGGAAAATGAACATCAATCGCAAAAGTGTGGCAATACCAGACTTATCGAGCATCTGAACCACAGGTCGTCTTGCGGGTCGCTGTGAGTTTGCTTCGTGTCCGGCAGTAGGGGCTGGAATTGAGCGACGAGCAAATTGAGGTGCTCTACCATGGTGGGTTGGAAGATCACGTTGAGCTGCACGTGCTTGTTCTGCCATGTCCGGGGGAAGCAAGGCAAGAATGTCCTCCTCCTGTTCCATCAGGACTTGACTTCGCAAAGCTGGCGGCAATGTCGCCAAAATACTGGCAGGATCCATCTCATTAGCACCGCCGGCAGCTCCATTGGCAGCAGCAGCTTGACGGTTGCGCTCTTCTCGCTCACGCCGACGTCTGTCTTGTCTTTCCTGTTGAATGATCTCGGCTCGGATGTCATCTGGTAACGCATCTAGAAAATCTTGATCAATATCGGAGGGTCGAGCACCCGTAGCCGCAGCCTGGTTACGACGATCCGCAACAGCTGACATGATAACTTCTTCTCGGATTTCATCAGGCAATTCCGCTAGGAATTCAGCGTCAATGCCCAGATCAGTGATGTCATAAGGATTGCCACGGATCATGGTCGTTTGTCTGGGGCGATCGGCTGCTGGAGTCTCTTCAGCTGGCGCGGTCTCGGAGGCTGTGGGGCCATTTTCGACCTCTACTCCTTCCATCTCGTCATTGATAGGAGTATCTTCAGACTCGACCTCTGGGCCCCGAGTAGCACGAGCTTCTGCTGCAGCTCTTTCCGTAGCCTCTCTCTCTTCAGCCTCTTTCTTCTCTCTCTCGGCCTTTTCTTCGGCCTCCTTGGTCTCTCGTGCAATGCGCTCTTCCTCGGCCTTCTTCTTAACTTCCTCTTCAAGCTTACGGGCACGCTCGGCCTCGGCAGCTTTGACTGCCTTCTCAGCTTCGATAGCCCGGGGCACTAAAACTGCTTGTATGGTATTGGTAAGAATGGCGGCCTTCTCCAAGTGAGTGGGACCGAATAGAAGCTTTGCTTCCTCTAGCCATCTTGCGGTGGTCGATTGGGGGGCGAAGAATGCTGCACTACCGGGTTCGCTGGATTCACGATGTCCCTCGAATCTTGGACCACGAGTCATGCCAAACATAGCTTGGAGGTCTCGATGGAAGTCTTGGCCAGGACCTGTGGTGATTTGGAATGACAGCGCCTGTCCATTTCGTGCGATCGTACCTGGAATAGCTGGTAAGGATCTCATCATTTCATCGACAAAGGCTGATGTTATTGTCTCACCAAAAGGTCGGCCACTAATCCCCAGTTCTAGCAAGTCTTGCGGTGCTGTAGCATCTCCGATGGCTTGTATCAAGCTACCAAGTGTGGCATGACGTGTAGGATGGTCGTTGAGAAGCCTAGAGTTTCGTTGCAACAGCGGGTTAGTTCCATCATCACCAGCACCACGAGGTGGCGAGCCGCCGGGTCTATGCGTGCGGTAGGTCTGTCGGAATTCTGAAACTAAATCAGCGTTAGCAATTCGACGCACAATTCCCCATTGAGAAAGGATGCCTTCTCTCGAGCATGAGGGCGTCTCGACGGGAATTCCCGCTAGTGCATCCAGGTTTGGTGAAATCATTGACATACCGCCTAGCGAATCACGGCCCGTGCCAGGGAAGAAGAAAGGAGGAGGGAAGCCAGCTGGACGAGGGCGTCTGTGAAGCATCATCGGAGGCTCTGCTTCACCCTCCCATCCAAGTCCTCCAGGACCATCCACTTAGCGTGTTAGAGTGACAACTAGGAACAATGAAGGTGGATTAACTTACTTGTGTAACCTTGATCGAACAGCATGTCTTCATCATCCATGTCATCTTCGTCTTCCTCATCTATGTTGGGTTAGGATATGACAACAACCAAATGCTGTCAAAGAACATAAGCTTACCTTCTTCATCTCCATCTTCGATGAAATCGCCCTCAATACGATCCTCGTCGTCATCGCCTGGTGCAACCTCCATGCCTTCAGCTTCCATTTGTACTTCCATGCGCTCCATGATATCTGCGGCATCCTCGCCACCAAGTGCACGAACAATGTGGCCAAATTGACCTGCAGACATGTCCATTGCTTCCATAGCATGGAGCTCATGCTCTTCGTGATCGGCAACCTGGTCTTCATAGTCTCCCACGTCTCCATCGTCATCATCGTGGTCGCTTTCCCATTCATCCATGTCACCAGCGCCGATTTCTTGTCCATCTTCAATCTCTTCAATGATTTCAACATGATTATCATCATCTTCGGAATCGTGCTCATCGTCATCGTCGTCACCGCTGGACTCCTCATCGACATCTTCATCGCCGTCTTCGTCCATGATGACCTCGACGTCGACGCCATGATCGCCAGAAAGACCTTCGATTGAGCCCATGCCTTCGATTTCTTCATCTTCGTCACTAATTCCATCTTCTGCATCTCCGGGTTCTTCTTCATAGTCAATTTCCTCGTCATATTCACCCTCGTACATCTCTTCGTCATCTATGATCATTTAGCAATGTATTGGGAATTAACTTTCTTAGGGACTTACCATCATCTTCTTCTGACGAAGGGTCCTCATCTCCACCTTGCTCAAACATGCCTAACGTTGAGTTTCGGAAAAGATCTGGTGTCTCCTCACGGTCGTCTTCAAGATCTGAGACTGATGTAGCGAATTCAATCTCTTCTTCATCATTGTGACCAGGAGTACTTGAAATGAGACCGAGGTCGCTCAATGAGATTGCGGTAGTTGACAATGTCTTGAGAGGACGCAGAATGTACTTAATAGCACGCTTAGCGCCAGGAAAGTTCAAGTCAATGTCCGCGATCGAGGCAGTAAGTGCAGAAATGAAACCCTTTTCAAACATGATGCGGCGAAGCTGCTTCTGAGAAACACCTGCCAAAGCCGTATCCGACAGTGCCGTGCTCTCTTTGCCACTCATGATGTGACCCATGAGATCAGAAAGCGCAAGCATTCGAGAATACTTGACGTCAAGCGTCTCGGTTGAAGCGCTAGCCTCCTTGTAAGCCTTCAGGATGTTTTCCAGAACGAATTTTCGAACGAATAGCAAATGTGGTTCATCTACATTGCGGTCATAAGGCGACAGCTTGTTGTCGATAGGGTTTTCGCCAGTCTTACTCAGCAGAGCAACCAAGACGGAATTTGCACAGTTGGAGGTTACAACTTTCTTTTTCAGGAGAGTTGACTCAGCATGATCGAGGGTGCCTATCGGGATGAGGTCCGACAGTAGATAGTTCACCACACTCGAACGTGGCTTAGATGGAGTCATAGCTTGTGGAGGAGCACTGCGCTTGAAATGGATGAATTCGAGCTTGGTTCGATTGTAGGACGAGAGCAATTCGGTAAGGCATTGCAAGATGAAGCATCTATAGATGTAGATGGGGTGCTCCTCAACCTTGAACTCCTGCCTGACCGATGACTTGGACATCCTGCCGTCTTTAACTGGAACTTGGGGAGTTGACGATGTGCCTCCCATTGGCACATCATCGGGCGTGCCTGCAGCTGATTTCTCGGAAGAGTTCATCGCAGGAGCAGAAGGGTCCTTATCGTCAACATCCTTGTAATTCAGCAGCTCACATAGGAGGAAGTGAATCACTCCGTCGGGGTTTTCTACGACTGGAAACTTTGATTCAAGACCGGGGGGCTTGGCAATGTCCGGCATTTCACTATCCCCAGCTTCAGTAGATGTCTTGACGTCTTCGATTGACAAATCCTCTGTTGCTTGGACAGTTGGAGTGACAGCGTCATCGAGGGACTCGTTAGCAGATTGTGGTGCGGGGGTCTCCTTGAGCACAAGTGAAATGTGGCGGCTAGGTCCATCGGTTGGGTACACCCAACGGCTGTATTTAACCATATCAGCGGTGGTTTCTACGAAGATGGTAGGATTGCGGATGGAGGTATGAGCCAATCCGCGGAGATATGCCAAAATATCAACATTGCGTTGCTGTCGTGATGCTGCGAAGTAGGCTTTGATATCAGCACGCATGATTTGATCAATGGTTTCCTCGTCTTCAATAATGTGCCGTAAAATGAGCATCAGAGGGCTTTGGACTCTGGTCGAACTAGCACCAGCGAGTTGCTTTGCCATAACGAAGAGTCGCTGTATGTTCTTCTTCTCGCCCATCGCCTGGGCTAATGATCGATCTCGGGTGAGAATGACTAAGATTCGGAGGACCGCGAGTGCAAGTGATTCGTCCTTGCCAATGCGTGGAAGAATATCGAGGATGCCTTCGAAGAGCTGAGCTCGTTCATCTTCGGACACTGCCGGCTCGGACGGCTCAAGCATTGGAGACTCAATCTTCTCCGAATCGTCCTTTGGAATGGACCATTTGGTTTTTATCGGGCTTGCATCTTCGCTGAGGAGGATCTCAACGACAAGAAGAATCTGAGAAATCCAAGGCGAAGGCTCGTCTGACGAATGATATGGAGAGAGCCTGATGAAACTTAGCAATGTACCAAGATTTTCCTTGAGGTCTTTGATAGTATCAGCATAGAACTCCTTGTCTCTAAGCATAAGGGCTAAGAGGTTCGCGTATGCGCCGATCTTCTTGCCCACTTCTCGAAGATCCTCCTCGCCTGCGAATGACATAAGTGAAAACACCAAGGTTGTCCCAATAGTTTTGCGCTGTTCATGGTCGCTAGATTTGTTGACAGTCGCGATCAAGTCTGAGATATCGAATGTGACATCGCCATGGGCATTAATGACGTCTAAGCATTTATCAATCAGATCTTCACGGATGCTGTCTCTAACATCGTTCAAATCGTCAACCGTAACTTGTTGAGGCAAGTCTGTGTCGGGAACAGGAACTGATGGCGGCGGAGCTGCGGAGCTTGGTCTGGATAGCTCGGCCCCTGCTACGCTCTGAGAAAATTGGTTCAATAATTCTGTGAAGTTCGATGGCGCTTCCGTGTCGATGCTAGTTGCAGGCCTGTTTTGATGGAGCGATGAGTCAATGATCTCTGGGAGATTGGTAACTGCATCCATTCCCATGGCGTGATCTTCAGGTGTCGCAGTGCCCGTCGAAGCGCCAGTGCGAGGTCTGGAAAAGGGGGTTGGAACAGAATTCGGGCTGACATCTCCCTCCGGAACGGGGTTTCGTTTGCTCTTGCCTTCCACTACCTCCCTGCAGTATTCCAGGGCAAATGCCAAGTTGTTGTTGCAGCGAAAGAGCGCCTCATTCGCAAGACCCGAATCAAAAGGAGTGGGACCTCCCTTCAAGGAAGATAGATGATCTTCGTTAATCTTGAAAGATCTTTTCGGGCTTCTGACAATAGGCACCGGCTCGTCTGAGCGCTTTGACGCGTTGTCCTCGTGGTCCGCCTTGCAAATAATTCGGATAACATCGATCAGTTTCTCGGATATTTCACTAGTTCCTTTCTCAATCAGATCGGATTGCCAGAGGCGCTGAATAGGCGGTAGAATCTCCATGCGCAGTTCGACAAGAAACTGGTCCAGCGAGAAATGATCGGGGCGGCTGCGATCTCTGTCTGAACGTGTGTTCATAGACGTTGTCTGTAATGAGTCTGCAAAAATTTTGCCATTGACAAGTTGGCTGTAGAGGGTGAGAATTATCTTGGTGCCAGCCAACGCAAGGTCAACCCCAATAACATTGGCAGCATTCTTCCCTTCACTTCCCTTTTGGGCGCCATCACTCAACCGGATTGCCGTGGTGAAGGCCTCCAAGATTCTGTTGGTAGCGTTGAAGCCGCCATTATCTTTGAAAGCTCGTAGAACAATAGTAACAATCTGTACCCAGCGTTCACTGTGGCGGCTGGAGACTAGATGGAACATAGATATTAGTGACTTTCATAGAGGATGAACTTTTCATAACTTACCGTCCAAAAGCGTGTCCTTTAACACTGGAAGGATACTAATCCAGTATGAGTACACATCCGTGGTTGTCATATTCTCCGGGGCTTCAAGCTGTAGGACCATGGTCTGGGCTAATGCGTTGGCAATCGCAGCATGGCTCTGCTTCTGGAAGGCATCGGGGGTTCGCTTGTGGACTAGATTCCTTCCCAATGTCTGGAAAAAGAGTGATATTGTGCGAGGCATCTTGCCAAGTAAATAGCGAATTGATTGAAAGTTCTTGAAGAATGGAGAGTTCTGTTCAGGCTTCACGGAACCCTTATTCTTCAAGGGGCCACTCTCAGGAACAGTCACGGTCCGATCCCCACCTTGAGACGGCGGCAGTATATCCGGCGTCGGCGTATCTGCCTCGGACGATTCTAGCACAGGGGATGGTGGATCCATCCCAAGAACGACATTGGATTCTCCAACGTCCCTGTTCTTAATATGACTTGCGGATTTCCAATTCTCGGGAACTACGTTGGTGAGTCGCATGTTTTCTCGCACAGAGGCTCCTAGAAGAGGCCCAACAGCCTCTACGAAACGTACGTAGTAGTCCCCGACGTTGAGCTGATTGAAACTGTTACCTGAGCTTCTGTGGCTGTAGGACGTAGCTTGAAAACACGTAAAAAGAGTCGCCACCAAAGAATTAACATTGACAAGGGCCTTTACAAGCTCTGTCCCCTGGGCAAGAAAAGCATCATCAACAGCTAGTCTTGAGTCTTGATTGACAAAGGGCGCAAAGAAAGGAGCCTCTCCCGTATGGTTGGCGAAAGGTGCAAGAGCGTCAACGGCCGATTGTGCGCGTCGAAGTAATGATGGTATCGTGAGATGCGGCTTTGGCTCAGCAAGTAGAGCAATTACGCTGTAAAGATGGCGGCTTGCGGTTGTATCGGCAAAATCGTATGTCAGACAAGGGGAATCAGCAAGGTCGAGAAGATACTCAATCCCACCCTTTGTACAAAACTCGGAGCGCACCGAAGAGTTACCGAGGATTGCTAGCAGGAAGGTAGCAACAGCAGATATATACGGAGTCAGTGAGGCGTCGGGACCTTGCTCCTCTGATGTCTCTGTGTTTGCAAGTTGGCCCTCGCTTCTGTTAGAGGGAGCATCTTGCATATTCACATCATCGCTGCTGTCTGTAGCCTTTTCTTTGCCTTTTGAAGAGACAGGGTCTTGGACACTCGAACGCTTGGAAATGATAAATTCACCAGAAGAGTTTGTGGTCCACAGCTTAGCACCAGTCTTCCTATTTTCTGCTTTCATCTTGCAGAGATAGCCTACTCGGGCTACCATATTCAGGATGGCATTCATAATAGCGATCTTGAGTGGCGGATGATGGCGCACCAATTCGTCAAATGTCCCACCAAGATTGGATGATAGATCTTTGTTCGTCTCCATACACTTCACATGTTCAGGGCTCTCGAATATCTCAAAGAAGCTCTCCAGTGCCTTCGAAGATTGAAACATCTTCATGCCCGCATTGTTCAGACAAATTGCACCAAATGCTTGGGGTATAATGTTGATGGTATCGGAGCTAGGCAAGATTCCCTGAGCGAGGGGCCCTTCGCGTGGTGTTTGCAACAACGCGAGAGAGGGTCGCTGGGCTGGGATGGGAGACTCGTCATCGTACCCATCACTTGTATCGTCGTCATCGTCGTCGTCGTCGTCATCTGAAGGGACGGTAGGTGTACTCGACTCGGGACCTAGCTCAGTCGTCTCGTCTGCGTCTGCGTCTACTTCGGGCTTCTTTGGGGACGGTGGGACAATCTCAGTACATGTAACGGCTTCGAGAAAGCCTTTGCTCAACCCAGCTTCTGCAATGATTGCGAAACTAGTGGGCTCATTGTTGATAAAATCGTTTAGGATGCTAACAGAATTTGTCCATACAATTGAACCAAAGCAACGGGCATTCCCAATGATCTGGCGAAGGCTGCCCAGTAGCTGAGAGGAGTCGATGAGATTGCGAAGCAGGCGATCAAAGTTTCCACCGTGGCCACCAGCGGTGGACATCATGTGATGAATGAATTTGAAGAGCCACTTGAGCGTCTGCTGCTGATAGAAAGGAATTTCGTAATCGACAACTGCTGACCGATATGATTCCCCAATGCCTCTCCCCGCGGCGGCATTTTCAGCAGCACTCTTGACCTCGAAAACGATCAAATTGGATACAGCATCAAGACCGTCCGCGCTAACCAACGTCTGGAATGCATCACGCGCACTGTACATCATCTGGTCTAGGAAAGCGAGTATTTTGGGATGATATCGTTCCGCCACATCGGTACGTAAGCTCAAGACCTCCACTAAGATCGGCACAAGTCCAGCGGTGACAAGATCTCCTGCGGTTCGGGGATTGGTTGAGAGGCTCGATAAAAGGGAGAAAAGACCCTCGCGCCATTGATCCATCTCTGTGAGCATATCTCCCGCATCATTGGCGTTCATCTCCGCGACTGCCTTGCGGACCACGTAGAGTAAGACGCCATGATTGACGTTAGTATTGAGGGCCGTGCAGACGTCGGGGAATTTGCTCTGATGTGTGGAAAGCGCCTCAAGTGCAGATAAGGCTAGGGTTTGGAGTGGCATGGGAATAGCAGTTTCACCATCCGGTGGTGGGTGGACCATCTCTGCAAGCTGATAAGTGAGCTGAAGTCTTCGGGGTTCATCGACATATTGTTTCAGCACGTTCTCGAGAAACAAAGCCTCGGAGTGGACATAAGCTAAGTTCGTGATTGCGAGTAGGCGGATTGACAAGATTTGACGCCGAGTTTCCAAAGAGGTTGTCAAAGCGGTTGCTATGCGCAGCTTGGCCAAGAGCTCGTACTGCAACGAATCTGGGAGCTCGGCTGCATTCTCCTGAATGAGTGTATGCAGATCCGACGACTTCAACTTGGCGGATGATATCTCGATATTTTTGTATGCTGGGCGAGCTGGATCTTCGGTTGGTAAGCTTGGAGATTTCCCATAAGACGGAGATTCGTCGGCTGGCGCATGACGGGCAGAACGTTGACCATGGGGGCCCAAATTTGAAGTTCTCCGAATGGGAGTTGGAGTGACGGGGCCAGCATAAGGACTGGTGTTGGTATTGTGAGGCGTGGCATCCACTGAATCTGTGTCTGCCGTTTGCTTTGGATAATATTTGACCTTAACGTCACCCCATTGCTCCCAATCAGACTCCCCCGCGGAGACATTACTGTTAGCCGCATGCCTGGTTGCTTTAGGGCTAACACTAACACCACTGCCACCTTTGACCATAGATACTAGGTCGTTTGCATATAGAACGGTAGTTGCAGATTTCTGAGTCGCGGAAGGTATTTGAAAAAGTGCCTTTTCCTTGCCTTTGACCGTCGGAGTTACAAGGGTTGTGGGCTGCACTTGTTCCACGGATGAGGTGATCGTCTTCGAGAATGGTAAGGCTAGTTGGAGTACTCGATTCAGATCAATGTTATAGTGGTTGACGAGCAGCGCATTGTTGGAGTGTCGGGCAGGCATGTGAAGACGCTTGACAGCTGCCTGGTATCTCTGTGCTAACTCAGACCCGAGTAAGAGTGTCTTTTCGAGGATCGATAAGGACGTCGAATTCAAGAGGCTGTTCAAGTGTGCACTGCTCGCATAAATGCTGCGATTGCCACAATTCTGCAGAAGCGTGCGGGAGAAGTCGAGTATTGCTTCAACCAATTGTCGATCGCCATCTGCGGTATATCCCAGATTGTCAAGTTCAGGGTGTTCCTTTGAATCATCGCCTGGCTCTCCATTTGTTGACGCAAGAATTTGGCGCCCAAAGTCGACCGTCTGCGGACCCTCGCTCAACTTGTAGATCTTGCAGAACCGCTCTAGGATGATATCAAATCTATTCAACAGAGAAACCCAATGGTACAGATCGCCTCGAGGGAATGGCCATCTTGTTGGGAATGACGAGAGGTGACGAGGAAGGAGGGGCAAGGAAGTTGAACACGCTGTTGTGCGGAATTCCTTGATCCACGGTGACTGCGAACACGTTAGAAAACATATACAGGATTGTAGAGCTGCTCAACTCACCAGAGTCTCAGAATGCTTCGCCTGCATAGTCTTCGTAATTCGGACCATGATGAAGGCGGGAGCGGCGAACCCGCAAGATCCTAATTATTTGCCCCCTCCACTATCTCAGGCGTGATCTGAGCTGGCGACAGGTTGAATGTGTATGTGCAGAGCGTCCTCGAAAGGGCAACTCCAGTTTTGATGGCGATGTCTTCCCCGTTTGTAATGGGCACACTGGCGTTTGCAAATCGTGAATGGACAAGGCTATGATGGGAAGCTGATATTATTCGTTGTTGTACTATCTGCGAATCCGATGCTGAAGCCAGGCTAGACGGGGCAGACGGAAACTGGAGAAGATACGCGGACGATCGCGTGGTGTGTGGTGTGTGGTGCGTTGGCTTGAAGGTGGGTTGTATCGTAGAATCGGGATGAATCGACCAGAGCGTGTTGAGTGGAACGGTGCAGGCGCCTCTCAAATCTCGGATCGATAAAAACTCATGGGAGAAGCTGGTTGGTGATGCCAGCATTCAGGTAGAGCGGTACCGAAGAGTTGTACGAATTTGGTTGATGTTGTTGTGTGGAAGAAGAAAGTTGGGTGTTGCGAGGGAGTGAGCTCAAGTCGTGGAAACTTTGGAATTTCGCGAGGAGCAGCCGACGAGACGCGCTTATTTCGACAGTACGTCAGCGAGCTGCGGCTCCAACCAGATTCGCCCTTTTATCAAACTACAGCTTGTGCACAAGAAACATTCGAGTAGGTTCCGGATTCTAAATTATCGATCTCTCTTTTCTTACTATATCAAAGTTCAAAGAACCATATCATGTCGCGTAGGTTGGGATACATGCGATGCAACAACGGTTAAGCGAGGGTCTCCTGTACCTATTTGTCTTGCCCAATTTGGGTAGATACAAAGAGCACAGCAAGTGTGTAATGGTCTTTTGTAGAGAAAGCTTCTGTATTCAATTTCAGCCTCTGGTAAAAGCTCCTCCACTCCTGTAGCCTGTAGGTCATTTAGGTCTTCGTCTATGATTTTGCACTATAGCAGGTGCTTCTTTCACGGCACTGTAAGTAAGACCAACAAAGTAGACTCCGAGAGACAAAACCACAACTGCACTCTACACTTTGGTAGCGTTTTATGGTTCGAAGGAGAAGAGAGCCACATCCTTCCATCATTCAATAATGTGTTTGTTCAGTATTTCAGCAAGCCTTGGCAGTGTCGATTACAGGAAGGACTCCTCGGTTCTCAGCCTTGTCGAAAGGCTACTCGGTACTGCCAAAGGGTCAGTTTGATCCTGGTGAAAAGAGTTATATTTCAAGAACAGTTCGGAGTCCTGGAACGGCTCTTTTGGCAGACTCAGCTTGGCCTTAACTAGGCCTAAACTAGCCCTGAAATAGCCTGAAATAGCCCTGAAATAGCACCTTGCAAAGTAGTCTCAAGTCACCCCTTTACAGGACTAAACCCCAGAAACTTTCGAAGAGGCATCACTACAAAACATCCCTCACTACACGCACCTCGAGGCTCGAGGCTCGAGGCCTTGATTTCAGTTGAGCTCGTTTCAGAGAGTTTGAACCCTGCATCCAAATTGTGGCGTGAAGTGGCTAGTGGTTGTGGCTAATAGCTGTGGCTTGTGCCTGCTGTGTGTGAATGGTGAGATGGAATGATGAGATGGAATGATGAGATGGAATGAGGAGATGGAATGAGGAGATGGAATAAGGAGATAAAAGGAGGTACAGTAGAATAAGGAGATAGAGGGAGATAGAAGGCAGCGTCCACTTTTGCCGTCTCCGCTATTGAGGCAGGTATTCGTACTGTACACAGCAAGCTTCCCCCTGTCTTGGTTTTTGTCTTTTAGCGAGAAGGTCATTCGCGCTCGAGAGTCGAGCCTCAAGGGACTCGAATTCCATTTCTTGCTGGGATACCACGTACTGTCTGTTACTACTATAGGACATCTGAAGGTTTGAAGGTTTGAAGGTGACTTGGTTTGGTCTTTTAGCGCGTCCGACCCCCAGCGCCGTGTATCAGAAGCGAAATCCATCAGAAGCGAAGCGACATCTCGAAATAACAATTTATTGTCCCTCGGGAATCAACATCACCCATCCTCCCTACAACTTCGCCCTTCGACATCATTCAGGTCCACCCCCCTCCCCCTCCCATACATCGCTGCCATTCACGAACTTTAATCCCCCTCTTCTCGTTCCTGTAGAACTTCCTCTCACCATCGATCGCATCGAGACGAATACCCGTGGCCCTGGCCCTGGCCGCAACCCCTTTGATGGCATTGTACAACGGCGATTGAACCGGCCCCTGGTGCACCTTTTCTCGCCCCGTGTAGCCTTTAAGCATTATGGCGGACCACGAGCAGAATGAACAACCGAAGGTGGAAGTGGAGAGAAATGGCATCGATTCTGATATAGATTTGTCGGATCGAGAGAATGTAAGGACATCACAGACAGCTCCCCTGCATTCCAGTGCGACCAGAATGTAACTAATAGCCATTTCCCTGCGTAGGACACCTTCGAAGATGCCAATGACACTGCAGCTATCGAATCAGCACAAATGGCAACCGTCGTCCGGACACGATCTTTAACAAAACCACGTTCTCCCTCGGTCAAGAGCGCACAGCGAGACTCTTCCACAGAACCTCCACCCGTTCCCAATATCCCCCATGCGCCCGTTGCAGAAGCGAATGGAGATGCTGTTCATGCAGACAAAGACAAAAAGGACACCACGCATCCAAAATCACCACTTCTGACTGCACATCGTCTCTCAACAACGTCTCTAGACAATGTGAGCCTGGACGAAGAAGAATCGGCAAAACCTCAGTCGCCCAAAGGTACCTCGCCTCGGGGACAGTTGCCCTCCAGCATTCATGCTAACACTTTATCCCCAGTAGTAGAGGCTCCGAGGCCACCTTCTCTGCCACCGAAGACCTCGAAAACCCCCTTACAAGGTCTTTCGGGGGTTCTACCCTCAGTCCCTTGGTCTCCTCCTCCGCCACCTCCACCAGCAGCAACCCACATCGCGCCTCCACCTGCTCCTCCGACAAGAAAGTTGACAAGTCCATTCTCTTGGCTCTCGAGAAATACGCCCGCCCCAAAGGAGTCCGTGATGTCCCCACCATTGATCTCCCCGAACAACGAACGACGGAACACCGCTTCATCGATTGCCACCATTGGAAGTAATCCAGAAATGATGTTGAGCAAGTTAGAGGAGGGCGATGAGACAGATGCCGTCAATAAAAAGGGGACAAGGAACAGTCTACGTGACAGATTCAAGCTACTGCGTATGCGAGAAGAAGCCGGTATAACAGGGCTTGCGGAAGATGATTTGGCAGGAAAGAACTCGAGTCTAGGACTATCACATGGGCAGGAAAGGGAATTGACGCTTGCCGCCCACTCCCCTTCTTCGCCACATCCAACAAGTCCAAATCCTGCAACTGTTAATCCCGCACTGGCTCCTGGGACGGCATCGGGGGTTTCCGCTGGTCCGTCTGCCATGAGTGATCCAGCCGCGCCAGTCGATTGGGACTTATGGCAGTCAGTTGTATACGAAGGCCCGACCGCTGTAGCCAGAACAAGTGCAGAGGAACTCAACAGAGCCATTGCTGCTGGAATTCCACATGCTATTCGAGGTGTTGTTTGGCAAGTTCTTGCCCAAAGTAAAAACGAAGATCTAGAGAGTGTTTATCGAGATTTGGTTGCTAGAGGAACAGATAAGGAAAAGGATAGAATGAGCACCTCGAGTGGTGTTGCCAGCATGGGACACAGCTCAGGTTCCGCCAGTGGTCGAGAAGAGGTCGTATCATCAGCATCTTCTGTTCACTCAGATCACTCTACTCCAGCATACCATATGAATGGCCTAAGGTCGCCATCTCCACCCAAGGATGCCGATGCTCTGGCAAAGGCCCACGCTGCCTCGTTAGCTCAAAAGAAGAAGAAGGCCAAAGAAGATGCCGCTTCACTCCAGAGGCTGGAAAAGGCGATTAGGCGAGACCTAGGTGCACGAACAAGCTATTCGAAATTTGCTGCTAGTGCCGGCTTGCAAGAAGGCCTCTTTGGTCTGTGTAAAGCATATGCACTGTTTGACGAGGGCGTTGGCTACGCACAGGGCATGAACTTTCTTGCAATGCCATTGCTCTTCAATGTAGGTAACTCGCTTCATACCCTAGATCAATGCTAATAGACTATAGATGCCTGAAGAAGAAGCCTTCTGCCTACTTGTCAGATTGATGAACAAGTATCAACTACGGGATCTCTTCATTCAAGATATGCCAGGGTTGCACATGCACCTCTATCAATTTGAGAGGCTGTTGGAGGATTTCGAGCCTGCCCTTTACTGCCACCTTCATCGCCGACAAGTTACACCACATCTATATGCTACCCAATGGTTTCTAACCCTATTCGCCTACCGATTTCCTCTTCAACTTGTGCTTCGAATCTACGACCTTATACTTAGCGAAGGTTTAGCT
This sequence comes from Amylocarpus encephaloides, assembly GCA_019669835.1. NCBI lineage: Eukaryota > Fungi > Ascomycota > Leotiomycetes > Helotiales > Amylocarpus > Amylocarpus encephaloides. The sequence goes on along the minus strand of MU251448.1, from coordinate 29,324 downwards.
GCGATTTTGAAGTTCGGAATTGTGCTAATGCAGAAAAATGCCGCCACTTTGCTCGGTATGAACGATATGGTCGCACTAACTACCTTCTTAAAGGATCGATTGTTTGACGTCTACATTGACCAAACACCATCGGCTGGTTCGATCTTAGAGTCCGGATTTTTCGGGAGCTCAGGTGCTAGCATTGATAAAGAAGTCTACCGAGCAGATCATCTAATCCAGGATGCTTGCGCTGTCAAAATCACACCCGAAGTACTCAAGACGTATAGCCTGGAATGGGAGGAGAAGACTCGCCTAGAAAAAGAGCGTGAGACTGAACTTGATAATCTAAAGTCAACCAATCATGCCTTGAGTCTCAAGGTTCGGAGACTAGAAGAAAGAGTCGAAGATCACGACACAGAGCACGCTGCTCTAGCAACAGATCTCGTGAAAACAAAGGTCGATAACGAAGAACTCAAAGATGAAAACGAGTCTCTGAAAGGCCAAGTGCGGGAGCTCAGGATTGTGGTTGAGAAACAACCCGAGGAGGTGGAAGCTAGGTTGAAGAGTGAAATGGATAGGTTAATGAAGCGGAATCAAGAGGTTCACGAAGAAAACACCAAGCTCGAGGAAGAAATGAGTGAAATGGAACACAATCTAGTGGAGACCAAGATGATGTATGCGGAGGTAAGCTTGAATCCCTCTTGTTTATCTGCATGATTCTAACGTACCACATAGAGCAGCGCGCAGTACGAAGCTCTCAATCGAAAGTGGACCGACCTTCGGAAAGCCCTCGATTGATCGCGTGCACCATCGCGCCCCATTCCTTCATTACCGTCATACTACGTTCGACTTGTACAGTTTCCATCCCTCACATCTTTCTGATGTTTCGACTTTTTGGAAGCGCATCTAAACCTCTAGCGGCACCCCTCATGATTTGGCTTAGCGACGCATACATGCTCTCGATGAAGACAACATGGAAATCCCCTTTTGATATCCCCCCGTTTTCCCAGTTATCTTGCCTCAGCTTGGCGCAAATATTGCTTTGGACAGGGTCTTAATGTATGTTATGATCAGTGTATTGATTGATTGACCCTTCAGGGTAAGACATCTACCAGTGGTAGAGGATGAAGTTGTATATAGAATAAGTGTCCCTTTATGGAATGGACGGGAGATATAAGTTAGGTGTGAGATGGGATTAGAGATGTCTCAAAGAAATGACATTCGTTGATCTTAAGAGAAAGTCCCAGCGAGATTATTCTCAAGTTCCTGACCTGAAGCCTCAGTAAGCTAGACGTAGTCGTAGATCAGTGTCAATTTTCCCTCTGAATGGAAGGAGTGTCCCCTCAAAGTCCTTTCTTGCGGTTTCTTCTAAAAGCTAGCAATGGTGGCCATATACGTGAGTTTTTAAGCCTCCAGCACACAAGGCAGCACTAACCAATGGGCCTCTCCTACATACCAACAACCTCCCCATCTCTCTCCACCAACCTCGACCTTGCAGCCGTCACCATTCCACACCCCGCTCCTCTCCTTCGCGAACACACTAGATGTGACTTGGGGATTTCGTGTTCAAGACTTGTCCGTGGTATGCTTCTAGGGTGACGGGAGGTTGGGATTTCGTGGGTACAGAAACAGATTGGGGGAGTGGCAGATGGAGGGAAGGGTTGCTAATTGTTGGGGTAGGGGATTGTGTCTATATGTTCTAGGTCTTGCGTCTGGTCCTATGATGGCCAAAATTCAAACTCGCTCTACGGAACATGTCCCAAAAGGTGCCTCGACAACCCTTTATCTCCTTCCAAGAGGACATCTTCCAATTCTCGCCGTTTACAATGGATATTTCTACGGGCTAATGTTGTTGTTCAATAGTACCTTCAGAATAGTGTCTGAACCTATGTTCACGGTTTCGGTACGATTGATGCCGGGGGTAGGTATGCTTTATTGTGATTTGTGTCGGAATTACAGTTGGGACGATTTCCATTGCTATATTCCCGGAACCGTACTTTCAACGTAAGCTCGGAGGAAGAAATCGAGTAGGCACTCCAAAACCGAGGGTCATGGTGGGCAAGATTGTAGGCCTCGAATTTCGGATCGGCTTGTTCTATATGTTTGGATACATGCAAATTTCTCGGTTCTTGTTGTTAGTTGTAGCCAGTGCAAATAATCTGATAGAAACGGAAAGAGAGGAATTAGATTGGGCATTAGATCACTTTATATTGTGAAGGCTCACATATGGAACCTCAGGAGGAGGGGGTGGTGGAACCATAGGGTACCTTTTATACAAGAATCTTAAACTAAGGAGGAGGAAAGGTTCTAAGGGAACCCTCGACTTAAATACAGAATACGCCGTAAGAGTGACTCATAACTCGCTTTACTAGTTTAGTTCGCTTAACGAGCACAGAACCTATAGGAGCGAATGCACTTCGTCACATATATACGGGAAACATCACATAGGCCATACTTTACTTTTAAAGCGTCTCATATAGCATAGTTTTGGGGGGTCATTAAAATCGTTGATTTTAGGTGGCCTTTTCGATAATTTCAATGCTGAAAAAAACTATTACACAGGGGGCGCCTCTTATATACTATAGAGTAGTTTTAACCTTAGTTAAAATCAAGTGTTTTACCTATTTACGTTTGCAAATTATATGTTTTAAGTAGGTTATCTATAATGTGACACATTGGATATACTATAGTTTCTTAAATGCTACGATTTTTATAAGTATTTAGATTAACGATTTTAGGTGGTCTTTTTGATGATTTTAATACCCTAAAAAACTATGGCATATGAGACGTATCAAAAGTAAAGCATGCCATATGGGGTGTTTTCCGATTTATATTGGATCATCTCATTAGGAGGTGGCAGACTAGTGCCAATATGATTACCTGGCAAACAAAAATGAGATAGTGGCAGAATTTCTTTTACTCCCTCATGATTTTCTAATCCTTTCTACGGCAGAAATTGTGCAGCTGCCTAGCCTCATTTTCCTTGCCAACGAAAATTTAAATTGCAAGTTTACCCCAGCAGTCTAGAGGCTCGTCATTAAGGTCAGAGATCTTTTCCAACGCTAGTCTTAATCAGCCTCTATCGAAGTTTAGAATAAGCGAGGTTTCCAGGTGTTTCAACTATAGAGACCATTTATCTGTTACTAACTGAAATACCATGACGTTAGTCCTGAATCTAGTTAAATATGAAAAATCTGGATTGAGAGTCACGAAGAAGGCGAGAGAAATTTTGGTGGATAAAATAGTGATATTGAATTATGCCTAACCTCGCAAATATCACCCAATGCCATCAATTTCTTGAGCAAGCCGAAGCAGCCTCGTACCGTCCATCTTTCTCCTCGACCTTGTCTCCCTTTCAATCCCCAAACCAGCCCTCTCAATCACTCATCAAACAACGGAATCATCAGAAAACATAAAATCAGCTGACACATAATTTCCAACGCCATAAAACCCTTAACAATAAACCATCCAAACACCAAGAACAGGCACTCAAAGAAACATATGTAAAAATCAGAGGATAAAGGGCCGTGAACGACGTATAGGGCGAATAGAGGCAGGAGGAGCAAGCTGGTGGTGAAGGGAGGAAGGGGCCCTCCGAGAACGACTCGGGTGCGGTTGTAGGCTAGGAAAGTGATAATGAAAAGTAAGAGGATGAGGGTTAGGACAGCGAGGGCTCGCATGGAGATGGGTTGGTACGGGCGGCGTTCGGGCTCGAGGTATTGGTACACGAGTTCTGGGGTGGTGAGGGGTTGGGCGGAGGGGGACTGGGCTGGGGAGAGTTGGGTAAAGGAGGACATTTTGGAAACTCTTGTTGTTTGGTTAGGTGTTGGGTTTTGGATTGTGAGGGTGCGGTGAGAGGGGCGAGTGGGGTGAGAGGATGGTGTGAGGAGGGAGGAGTTGGAACTTCTGTATGCGTTGGTGTTCATCTGTTTGGGATTTCGTTCTAGGGGTAGTGTGAAAGTCAAGAGAAGGTTTAGTGTGAAAGTGTCTGTTAAGTATGAAGGGTTCTTTTTTCGGTTGGTGGTTTATAGTGAAAAGTCCTTTTGTCTAGATAAACAATAACGTGTAAAATCATTTGACTCGAACTAGTTTCATGGTTTCGCTGTTAGGTAGTTGTTCAAAAATGAGATTTGCGGGATAGTGTGTGGAAAAAATGGTTGAAAGAACGAACGACTTCGAAAGAAACATACTTAGTGAGAAGTTAGGTAAGAGTAGCCATGTTACTTAATTTAGGTGAAGTTTCCGAGGTTATTAGACCCAAAAGTGCTTTTTCTTACCTCTGGAAAATAATTACGCTTTTGAATCTTAATTTTCGTGATAATTTTCCCTATCCTTTATTGGGCATCTGTCCTCCTCAAAATGCGTACCGTTTGGATATGTTGTGTTCGATATTGCGTGACACTCTGTATAGTTTGATGAGAGCCGATGTGGCGCTACCCGTATATATACGTTGAGAGAGAGAATAGCCTCTAGCGTTTGGTTATTTCCCACATATCAAAGCTGATTCTCTTCATTTGCATCAGACATTGACTCCAATTTTTAAATAAAAGATTCTACACATTTGATGTTAATTTTCTTGGGCTTACTTAGAATGTCCCCCAGAGAAGTGGCTCATTGGTTCGGAAAAAAGGGCTGAAGTTATTTTAATGTTAAAGTAAGTGATACAAAAGTTGCCAATGGGAACTATGAAGTAGCTTCAAATTAACGATATTATGTAAGTAGACCATCCCGCAAAACGCGACTCACCTCGCAGGGTCATTTCCATCAAATTTTAACGGATTGAGGCCTCTGAGACAAAGAACGTGGCCAATTTCCACATTCACAGAACTTGGAAATGTCCCCAAGGAGATGGGCTCCTCGTTCGGGAAATCTTGTCTACAAGTATGACTAGTTTCTCAAAGCTCGGTCTTCTTGTTTCCGTAATCCGTACGGGTTGGTGGTGTTGTGTCCTTGGATACGTCCAAGGATACCAAAGATTTTGACGGATCTTACACCTAGTGCTTATTAGTACACAAGAAGTATTTATTTTATGAATTCATACCTACTTCTACACATTCACATAAAAGTATAGATTTATATAATTATAGCATACAGGCTTTTAGGGGGAAAATGGGTAAATACGGCCCGGAATATACCTAGAAAGCACTGAGTTAAGTACTAGAAATACGAGCATATATCTATACTATAAATTGGCATCCGGATTACGCTAACCCGTGAATTTGACCCTGAATCCGCGATCCATATCCGTGGTGGCATGACATCCTTGAATAAATCCGTATGGCCCAAATCCGTAATCCGACGGGTAGACCTACTCAAAGCTGTGAAGTCTGGTCAGCGTTTTGGAAGCATTCACTCAGCATATCGATACCAATGTTCCCCATGGCAATGGGACCGAGGGCACAACAATATCTTAGCATGTATGATACGAGGATGATTCGGTTTCTGTTGGGCAATGGCTTGAATCTTTACAAACTTGGGCCTTTCCCACTAGTTCCGCTTTATGTCCTTCTACCGCCTCGGAATCGAACAAGATGTGCTGTCCAGGCACTCATTCTCAATGGAGCCCTTGTCCTTGTGGTGAAAGATGCTCTTCACTCATCTACGGCTTGCAATCTTCAAATTCTTACTCTCCCGTATCATGCAACGAAACTTCACGTGTATTAAAAGACCTTAATGAGCATGGGGTGATCGTCCAGGGTTCCAAATCTGGTACTCAAATTCGCTTGTGAAAGACGATATTGTTAGTATAGTAAGATCTTTCCAGAAGCTCAACGATGAGTATGGCTGACATAGTGTTTATAGCATTGTGGATTTCCTCCTCACTGATGGTGCTGTCGTCACTAAAGTTGTCTATACAAGTAACATCTACTGCTTACGAGTTTTAAGTGTGCTCCAACGATCACTTTTCACACCCTTGTTCCATGACAACAAGAACAGCAACAACCTCAAGGTCCGCTTCCTAGTTCAATCATAGTATTGGAACTTCTTTCGAACGCTGGTAGCCAGCCTCGAACACAAGCCGGGTTTTATAGAGCCATTCAAAATTCCATATCGCTATCTTCGAACGTAAACGACGATCAGCAGCAAACAAGAAATTTTATGTCGGTTAAATGGACTTGGGCATTAAGACGAGAGCCAATATTGATATTGCCTGCGTTCATGTAGGTCAAAGAGCGACTCTCGAGTATCCGGTCTCCACCTGTAACAACAATGCTCCGACTTCTGAAATCCACATCAAAAGCCGCAGGCTCTTTCTTCGCTCTACGTATTTCGGACAGCTGATGATATTATCGTGTATCTTTGAGGAAACCAGTTCTACTTTTCGAATCTCGCAACACTTAACAACATGACTGCTGGCGTCTTTCATCAAGTCCAACGACCCGAATGCCCTTTGCTCCGACCTTATGTGGTAGGTTTGGGGAGATTAAGTCTCCCTCCGTACGTAAGTATAACGAATCGCTTTTCTTTGAGAAGCTGAGAGAGACCAGCTAGGCCGCTCCAAGTGAGAGCATCTATATACTTTCCCTGTTATTTCCGCCTGGCATCTACTTGGGCACCTACTTAGGCACCATCGCTCATAAAGTTAGTTTACGCACGCACGTATTCACAATTGGTTTCTACCGTAATTGTCTTCGTGAAGCAGGTGTTTGTTTTTCTTCAGAACCCCTGATCGGTACTCGTAAACGATCCCCTGCTTACTTGTATGGTGGACCAGGTTGACAGGTTGTGCAAATAGAATTCGCCGACTTTCCCCACATAGTAATTAGATACAAATGAGATAAATACGCGTAGCTAATTACTATGTAGTGGGTATACTAATTAACTAAAAGCCAAAAGCCAAAAGTTGGAAAGTCGGCGAATTCTATTTACACAACCTGTTAACCTAAGTCCACTATAATCAGGTCGGTGACAAGCCCCTTATCTCGATACTAGAGGATAGCTAACTAAGTAAACAAGGTTACGTAAAGTCCTATCTACCTTCTATGGCCGGATATTTATCGGCCGGATATTCGTCCTAGCTAGCGCGTCACTAGGGCTTTATATAATAAAATAAACCTATTGCCTTCGCCAATCACAAAGGAGCGCGAATTCCACCACCACTATGGTGTAGTGGTTAGTAGTCCGTCCTTGTGATGAGTTGCCTAAATCATCGCTTTCAAATAAATCCATGCGAAGCCTACTGTATCAGAGGTAGGGGGTTAGCTGAGGTATCAATCCATCAGACTAGTTAGAGTCGCCTCTGGGGAAAATAAAATCAGTTCGCCTGGTTTCAACCCGCCACTCCTCGAGGAGTGGCGGGAATATTTTGTCAATTTGAGGTTACTGTAGGGAATTTAAGTCGGCGAATTCTATTTGCACAACCCGTCAACCTGGTCCACCATAAACTTGAAACTCTGCGGCGGATCGACAGGGCTGACATGTTGGAATATCGTAATTGTTCGCGAATGAGGCGACAATGCTTGTAAAGAACGGCCACGAGCGCCGCACAAATATGCTATAGTACGTGAACTTCTCGGTCAGTGAAGTAAACATTCAAATTTGGCGCTCTTAGTCGCGAGAGTGTTCCTCTTTCCGTCTTTCTGAATACTGTAAAATTCGCAAAATTATATGAGAGAAACACCCAGATATATTCCTCTCAATAATATACTACGTAGAGTATGTCCCCAAGATGTTTTGCCCTGATTTGTTCGTGGTTGTATTGCGCCCCAGGGCGATCACTCCCCCTTGCGCTGTGCCGTACGTAGAGGCGCAAACTGGCAGTGCTTAGCAGTGCAACTAGGCATAAAGTCCGTAAGCGTTCAACTATGAGACGGTTGTGGTTCCACATCGAGCTGACTCTAAAGAGGCTCAGGGGCGCATTGTTGGTTCTTTTCGGTTCTTAACCTTATGAGGGAGCGATTCTCATGTTTCTTTCAGCCTCCTGAAAATACAACAAGGTCACCCCTCGAGTCTTAGGCATAAGCACGCACCCCCCTTTGTTGTTTTCCTTATATATATCGGATTCTATCGCTACACATTTCATTTCTCATCATCCCATCAAAGATTTCAATATGGCTCGCGGTATTTCTCTAGTTAGCCTCGCAGTCGTGTTGTCGCCAGTTCTGGGGATTGACCTCGACGTAACAAATCCTAGTATGTCTTCTCACATGGAATTTAATTTGACAAAAAGTTAAAGGTCTGTAGCCTCGATCAAGTCGACAGCTTCGACGATTGCTAATGGAATGGTCTCGTACTACAATGGCAATGAGACTGGCGAAATAATAGGCCTCCTACCAGAGCCGTATTTTTGGTCGGAAACTAGCCTCATGTTCGACACACTCATCAGATACTGGAAGGCCACAGGAGATTCGCAATACAATGACATAGTCAGCCAAGGCATGCAAGCTCAAACAGGGAACGACAACGATTTCATGCCTGCAAATCAAACCAAGAATATGGGAAATGATGACCAGTCAGTCTGGGCAATTGCCGCTATGACTGCAACAGAGTCGATATTCCCTGACGTAAAAGGAAAGGCAACTTGGCTTAGGCTCGCAGATAATGTCTTCAATGATCAAGTGGCCCGCTGGGACGACTCGACATGTCAGGGAGGCCTTCGCTGGCAGATCTTCCCCTTCAATGCTGGATACAATTACAAAAACCACGCGAACGCACAATTCTTTCATCTTGCGTCCCGACTGGCACGATATACCGGCAATTCCACTTACATAGATTGGGCGTCTAAATCCTTCGACTGGGCAAAATCCGTGGGTCTTGTTGATGCCAAATGGAATGTGTTCGACGGCGCCTCAACAAAGACGAACTGTAGCTTGATCAACAAGATCCAGAATTCGCATCTCTCTAGCACTTACGTCTCTGGCGCAGCGCATATGTATAACATCACAGAAGGCGGAGCGAAATGGAAATCAACACTCGACGGACTTCTGAATAGCACGCTCATAACTTTCTTCCCAGGTGGCATCGCGAAGGAAATTTCTTGCGAGAAAGTGTCAGGCGTGAAGTGCAAGACTAGCGTGCATGCTTACAAAGGAATTCTAGCACAAAACCTAGTTGATACGATCCGGGTCGCTCCCTACACATCTTCATTGATCTTTCCGAAATTTCAGAGCACCGCTGCGGCGGCGGCAAAAGCTTGTGATGGTGGCGTTTGCACACTGAACTGGAGCAGTCTAAGGCCGAAGATCACAAATCATACGAATGTTGGTAATGAGTTGAGCGCTCTGAGCTTCGTGCAAGGTTTGCTTGCGAAGGAGGTTGCTTCGCCGGCTACAGCGAGTACTGGAGGGCCTGCTGGGAACTCTTCGAGCACTAATGCTACTTCATCAGGTGCTCCCTCTCCACCAGATACTCCCTCAGGAACTGCTCCATTAGGAACTGCTCCGTCAGGGACCGCTACTTCCGGGACTGCTACACCGTCTCCGTCTGGAAATTCTGGCGCCATGACAGGGGCTGGGATTGAGATGGGCATAATGGCTGTATTACTAGGATCGGTGGCTTGTTTGGCATTTTAAGATGTACGCATACATTTATTAAGCATTTAGCGAGGTAAAAGAAGGGTAGACTTTCATTTCGGAATCAGGCGACAATGTAAACATAAAGAATGTAGAATTTTAAGATGATTCTTCATATGCCTAAGGTTCTCGCATTCTGCCAATCAAGCTATTTTCAGCTTTGCATAGCTTTCTAAATCCGCTCTTCAGCGTTGTGGTTACTATTCTAAGCCTAGCGTTCCACTATAATTGATTTTTGGCGTTGCTGCAAACCACTGGGGAATTGCCACGAGGTTCAAGCAAGAGTCCAATCAAGTTTGAGCTTTCGATACTTGGAGGCCAATTACTGGAAATGTATGCAGGTAGTCTTCTTGCATCGACATGCGTGCTTGAGAATGGTTTGGCTGATAAGAGGCCCCACTTTTGGCATTCTATGGATAGTAGAAAAAGCAGATCATTGAACAACTCAACTTGGTTATTTTCCCAATGCCCGGTCCTAGGGACTCCCCTCAAGACATCCGAGTATCAAGAATTTACCCACTTCTCAAGGCTTACAAAACGAAAAAAGTGTCGAAGGATGACTTCTCTCGAGCGACTAACTAGCCTATCTGACACGATAGCGGAAAAGACCAAAATAGTAACGGAATATTTGTCTTCAAAAGGTCTCGAAGCAGCATCGTTTGATGTGAATGGCCTTGATGAGTTTCCAATTTCTCCGGATGACAAGGTCCCTTCCCAAGCACGTCTAGACCTCATTGCTGCAACGAGGGAGCTTCATGGTCTCGCGCTTGGCCCGAAAGAGGGGCTTAGGTACCTAGCTTGGGATGTGAGTAGATGGGCTCGTGGCTATCTGTATCATTGTTAATCTACTATAGTCAGTGAACAGTCTTTCTCTCCAAGCAGTGTATGAGTTCCAGATCGCTGAGAATGTCCCATTGGACAGAACTATCTCATATCAGGAATTAGCTGAGAAAGTCAACGTGCCACTCCTCAAACTCAGACCACTTGTTCGTCATGCAATGACCAACCATATCTTCTACGAACCATCAAAAGGACTTGTAGCACATAGCCGGACATCCCGTCTGCTTGTTGAAAATCCTCAAATGCACGCCTGGGTCGGATTCTTCTCGGAAGATTTATGGAATCCCATTGCAAGTGTCGTAAATGCCATGAAGAAGTGGCCGAACAGCCAGGAGCCAAATGAGACTGGTGTAAATTTTGCCAACAATAGTGATCTTGCTTGGTTCGACTTTCTGCAAAAGAAGGAAGGACTAGCAAAACGATATAGTCTTGCTATGGAAGCCCACGGTGGTGGAGAGGGCTTTAAGGTTGAACATACAGTTGAAGGGTATCCTTGGGCTGAGCTAGGTGAAGGAACTGTAGTTGATGTAAGTAGAGTCTTGCATCGACCTGCACCTACTGTTGAAGCCTTTCGCTTTTCAACAGCTAAACCAGAAGATAAATTACTAAGATCTCCTTTAGATGGGTGGTAATCAAGGCTACGTTTCGTTTGCTATTGCTCGAGCATACCCGAAGCTCAAATTTATCGTCCAAGACACGGCTGGAATGCGAGCGCCTGAGGTTATCGGAACTATTCCCGAGGATCTCAAAGATCGTGCTTACCTGACTACCCATAATTTCTTTATGGAGCAAACTGTTGTTGCGGATGTTTACTTCCTCCGCTGGATCTTTCATGGCTTTTCGGAGAAGTATTGTATTGAGATTCTGAGGCAATTGAGACCAGCTCTAAAGAAGAGGGCTAGGATTTTGATCAATGATGGAGTCCTGCCGGATCCTGGTGTCGCTGGTGCCGTAGAGGAGAAGAGTATGAGGTATGTTGGTCATCTTTCCTTCCCGTTCCTCTCAACCTAGAAGCAGGAAGGCCCGAGGCTTATATCGACTTGTAGGACAATGGACGTGATGATGCAAGTCACCGTGAATGCGAGAGAAAGAGAGATTGACGACTGGGCCGAGCTCTTCAAGACGGCCGATGAGAGATACAGGTTTTTGAAGGCGTGGAAACCTGAGAAGAGTCGAATGTGGCTGATCGAGGCAGAATGGACCGGTTGAGATGTATGGATCAAACGATGTCATTAGACTACAATGACAATACTGCTGAAATGGGTAGAATGTCATTTCGTATATTTGGTTCGAGAAGTACTGGTGAGGTCGGGACAAATAGTTTTATATCACGTGAGACTAAGAAGCCCTAGTGCACGGACCAACTCGCTTCTGGAATTTGCCCTCACAAACCAAATTCATTTGCGACCTCGAAACCACGACCAAACTTCAACGACAACTAACCACAACGATTGCACTGTTGATACGAATCATCAGGTCAGTACTGCGAACTTATACTCCTCGACGCACTAGACGATATCACTCCCGATGATCGCGACCAGAATTTGTTGGTAGAAGCCGGGTGGAGAATCGAGGTCGGGTTGGATCGTACATACAGAAAATCTATGATCAACGCTGCTACGTATTCTGCGAAACCTCGATCTGCGAAGCGCTCCATCTGTTGCAGTTGGCATACTTTTGCGCACATTTTCTGGCCGTTGGATCTATTGTGGTGTCTCTAGGCTTGAATCCTCCTTCGATTTCATTTTCTGAGCACCTTGCTAACATCTCACACGCGACAGAAACCGCAATCATGGGTATCAGTCGTGACAGCAGACACAAGCGCAGTGCCTCTGGTGCTAAGCGTTCACATTACCGTGCGTAGTAGAAAGCCCATGTGTCTCTGACATATGTTCCAACCTGAAAACTAAGAATTTTACAGGGAAGAAGCGCGCTTTCGAAGCCGGACGTCAAGAATCCAACACCCGTATCGGATCCAAGCGAATCCATCTCGTCCGTACTCGTGGTGGTAACCGCAAATTTCGTGCCCTCCGTCTCGAAGCCGGTAACTTCTCATGGGGCTCTGAGGGGATCGCCCGCAAGGTCCGTGTGATCGTCGTCGCCTTCCATCCTTCCAACAACGAGTTGGTCCGAACCAACACCCTCACCAAATCCGCCGTCGTCCAAGTCGATGCCGCTCCTTTCCGACAATGGTACGAGGCACACTACGGTCAGAACTTGGGCCGCAGACGTCAACAGAAGGCCGGACAAGAGGCCACTGAGCCAGAGAAGAAGAGCAAGAGTGTCGAGAAGAAGCACGCTGCCCGTTTCGCTGCTCAGGGAAAGGTCGAGGCGGCATTGGAGAAGCAGTTTGAGGCCGGTCGTCTTTTCGCCGTGGTCTCATCCCGACCAGGACAGAGCGGACGTGTTGATGGCTACATTCTCGAGGGAGAGGAGTTGGCTTTCTACCAGAGACAACTCAGAAAGTAAAGGAAATGATGTTTGGGCTGGTCTAGGGCGTGTACTTCTGGAATTCATGGCATGGAGTTGCATTCTGCGAAATGCTATATGGTAACATGATCTTTTCAGGGCTTTGACAAAATCAAAAGAATACCAAAAGTACAGTTCCCGGTATGTTGAAACGTAATTGGCTGCTCATATGCCTTGATATGATGACCCTTGTGATATTTTTACCCCGCATGACCCCACGATCCTCCCTTCCAACATCTCACGTCCTCTTTCGCGCCAACCCATTTCCTTTCCAACGCAACACGGTCGCATGCTTACCGTATCGTTCTTTTGAATCGCATAGTTTCCAGCCTCAATCCATCGTATATCTTTTATAATGTCTACAACACCATCGGCCTCCGGGCCTAGCTTTCGACACATTCCATCCCAACCACCGAGTGCGCCTCATTCGCAAACACCCTCACAAGCTCCTTCTACTATAGCTTCCACACATGCCTCGAAGGCGGCTTCGACATCTAAATCCCTTTCCACGCTCTCATCTAACCTTCCCCATACGCCCTCGCAGCCACCCGTTCACTCGCCCGAAACCCAGCGCCAAATCCATGAATCGCGCACCGCTCTGCTGGCGCAGATGTCCGCCATAGGCCAATCTGCCACTCAAGATATACAACAGCGGGCCCAGAATTTACATCAAAACTCGGAGGCATTGAAGATACAACAGAAGGACCTGGTGAAGGCTACAGAAGGGTTAAGGAAGGACGGTGATAAGTTGAAGAAAGTAGCCGAGGAGGGAGGGAAGAGAGTCAAAGAGCTTGGGAATGTGCAGAATTGGGCAGAGGTTCTGGAACGGGATTTCTTAGTGTTGGGAGAGACGATTAGGTTAGCCAATAGAGGAAGTGAAAGTGGGAGTAGTTGGTCGAGTTATAGTGGGAGCTATAGTGAAGACGAGGATATGACTGAGGAGGGCCAGGGTGGTGTTAAGCTCGATGCCGATGGGACATCTTCAAGCGTTGATGTGGAGGGAGACGTTGCAATGGATGGGTTGGACAACCCGTCCGGAGAAATTGATAAGGGGAAAGGGAAAGAGGAAACGAAACACGAAATGGCTGAGAACAAGGGGCAGGTGAATTCAGAAGCGCAGACTGAAGTTGGTGGCATCTCAACCGCTGTCACTATGGTTGGATCTGCTTCTGTGTCCGGTACAGAGCCATCAGTGAAGTCCTCTGTTCATACGAGGAATTCTGCAGAAATGGCAACTTGAGGTTAGCGACGAAGTAGGTGTCGCGTGATTCGAGTCCAACCCCTTGGGTATAGCCGCAAGTCTAAAATCATGGACCAATTGACGACGTCATCATGGCTGAAAATACTTCGATTCCTCACCACGTTATCTGGATTTCTCAAAGGGAATAAAGCCTCGAACAAAGTCTCCTGCCACGGTCCTCCTACTGCTGATTGGACAGTCTCCTCCAAGTCGTCCGAAATTATTTGCCACCACTAGGAAATTTCGTTTCACTAATATAAAATGTATGATTCAAATTCTATTTTTAGATTTATACTGACCGTGGAAATAGGGGCAAAACCAAACTTCATTCTCCCAGTTCCATCCTTGCAGTTCCTTTTTCACTTGGAATGTGACATGGGTTCCTTCCCTCACAACGGGAACGGCAGCCACGGAGATCGTAGCGCAGTAAGCTTCCAAGGCTTCCGTTTGGAAGGTCCAAACCTCCGTGGTCAAATTCTACCTGGGACCGGAGACTGGGAAACAATCCAAGATTAGGATGGTGACCAGCAAACTGCCCAATTGGGCACTAGATATCATCTAGAAACTCATGATGGATTGACTATTTTCTTGACGACGACTGGTACTAGAACAGGAAAGAAAGCGGTCCCCCAAGACCTTGGTGAGAAGGATAAACATACTCCGGATGAGTATCGTATGAGGTTACATCTTACGTTTGAGTGTGGGGATGAGAGGTATAGTTGGTTGAATAGTGTTGTGTCTATTGTAATCTTTGCGAGAAATTAGACGAGGGCTATTTATGTCGCATATCGGGTCCTGTAGGTTGTGAGACTACGTATACCACTCCTTAATTCTCCCGGGTATCATTAGATAATTTACTAGGAATGCTCTTAGATTTCTAAGAGATTACGCTTAAATATCTTAGATAGGATAATTAAGGTGACCAGGAGCAACCTAAAGTTTCTAGTGCATCTACGAAGGTACAGCAGCTAAGCATTACAAACCCCTATCCCTGTAGCTCCACTAGCGCTCGGCTAGTCTATAGCTTATTATATACCGCCTTCTAAATCGAGTATCCTAGCACTACGCACTTTAAAATTTGTAATAATCAATATAGCGCTATAACCCCTACCGTCACGTTCTATATTTTATAGTGTAATTACGATAAATATCGTAGCTTTGTTTGTTTGTTTGTTTTATCCTTTTAACGTCCTGTGTAAGTCAAAGACTATAGTAGGATGCCAGAGCCTCAGTAGCTATTCTCGGCTATTACGATGATCCGTCACGCTCTATATTTTATAGTGTATTTAGTGGAGTTTATGTCATATGATAAGTTTAGAGTAGTTGTACAAGAGGCCTGGGATAAGATTAGAGAGCACGAATTTCGGGAGTCAAATAATAGTATGAGAGACAGATGTGAGGCTGTAATAGTAGCAAAGGGGCTATTTATAAAGTATTAGGCTAAAGAATATAATACAAAAAGCTGTGTAGTCACGGAGCTTCCGCATTTTGGCAATATAATAACCTTACATTATAGGCCAATGCTCTTAGCAAGAAATATACACAAAACTCATGACGAATTCGTTGTTTTGGGCTATGCTTAGCTGCTCTTTCACAGTCCGCGCATAAGGTTCCGACATTGAATAAGCCTCTAGAGTAGTATTGAGGATAAAACTGGGCGTGAATCACCACTACGAAGGTACAGCGATTAAGTATTGTAACCCCCTTCCCTTGCCCTGCACACGCGGGACGCTAGCTCGAAGCGAGAAATCTAACCATATTTGGTAGCCGCTTGACCTTAAGGGGAAGGGGGCTACAATACTTCACCGCTATACTGTACCTCCGTAGTCACTATATTTCGCAACGCTGCTATTAGAGCTTAGCATGTGAAAGAGGATATAAACCACTTCTCCGATCTCTCAGAGACAACTCTCTTACCACAACACCATTTTCCAAAGAAGTCGTCCCCACCTTCCGTTCACTGCCGAACGTCACCCTCCAACAAAGGCAAGCACATCAAGCAATATGTTCACCGCCGACCATGATGATTTTTAAATGATCCCGAGACCGAAGGCAACCGATGCATCACAAACTACTCGCTTCCCCCCTCTATCTCTCACACCGATCGTCAAAGATGTGCGAAGATTTATCGTCAAGTGTCAAGCCACACCGACTAAGAATAAAGCCTGTGAGATCTCATTGTTTGGTGTCATCAGTCTTGCAACATTCCTCAACACGATTAAGCGCCTCAGTATGCAGCTGAGCGTGGAAGGAAACGGAAGCGGCATACCAAGCAGCTACGAGGTGGTGGAAGTCAAGGTGAAATGGGATATTGCGTCGGAGGAAGAGGCTTTCACTTACATCAAGAGTCAAGAGGGACTGGCGACGGCCTTGAATATGGTTAAGGATCGAGGATTCAAAGATCTCTTGATCGCAAAGTTCCATGGGTGGGTTTAGGGCAGAGCTGGGATGCGCTATGGCGAGGTATGCAGGGGCACTGCCATGTCCAGGGAACAAGATGCAGTGAATTTTCTTCTAGTCATCGCACAGTAACGCGACGTTGAGGCCGCAAAATGACATTGAAGTAAAATGTCGGCCATGCTTTGGAAACGTGAGATGCCTGATTTCGTGTTTTGCTTGGGGTATTTGTCTCTGGGTTTTTGCAGATATTTGTTAAGTGCTATTAAATTGCGTTCGGTCTGGCGTCATTTTATTGACCTGCTTTTAGTACTTGTGTTTTCCTCTTCTGTTTAAGAAACCTTCGCCACAAGTACCGTGGTCATGGAATGCCGTTTGCTGGAATTCTACATCATGTAAGAACTTCTGGTCAAAACTCTCCCTACACTACCGCTCTCTGATTTTCCTAGATGTTGCACGACAAGTCGTCTAGAGTGTTCTAGATTTTCTAGGAGAACGAAGTCAAAAGTCCAAAATAGGATAAGAGAATGACCCATGTTCTCGTCTTATCGGTACGACATTAGGCCAGAGCCTTCTGATTAGTGCCTGGGTCTATTCTGAGTTTTGATACACTCTTTTCCTATCTACTTAACCTCGAGCCTAATGCTTCGATAGACGTCGAAGTGCGAATGAATATGACCTAACCTTGAAATATTTTTTAGAGGACATTTGTGTATATACATCTGCGTGAATCTCGCTTATTTACTTTGTTGATAGGTACGGTGATATCTGTTATATCAAGCCACTTAAGGAGATATCGGTATGCCCGTCGGGCATGCCGAGGAAGAGTTTTTCGGTAAATAGATGCGGCAATTGCTACTGCAAAGTTATATATATAATGTGCCTTCTGCTCTTGTAGAGCAAGGTATGGAATTCAAGTCTTTTACTCTTGCCCCCTGAAGTGCAGCATTACAACAGGTTATGAGCCCGGAAGCTCTATCGCTTCGACTAATCACAACAAGCCTCAAGCCTGCATATCCTATTAGTCAACATGTCGTACGACGACAAATCGCCAAAAATCCTAAAGCTTACTAGCCCCCTCAACTATCGAATATGGGCTGAAGAAGTACGCTCTTTCCTAGAAGCTAGAGGCCTTCTTGACCTTGTCCTTGGTGACGAACCAAAACCAGCCAGCACTACAACCCCTGCGCCACGAATCTTAACGAGAGCAGGAGGTCCTTCCCAGTAAGACAGTACTAAGACTGATACTAGAGTATTGTCACCTCAGGAGGCATGGAGACGTAAGAACGCTAAGGCGAGGACCTGTATCATGGGCTATTGCTCGCTTACGATAAAAAATAAGATTATCGACTTTCAGACCGCACAGGAGCAATAGAAGGCCTTACGTAAGGACTACCGCCTATCTAACGATATATCACTTACTACGTACATAAGTTAGTTCTATAGATACGAGCCGAAGGCTAGAGCTATAATCGACTTAATATCTACCGACCTACGTGACCTACAGGCCTTTATCTTTACTACAGATGTAGACGAAGCACCTATAGAAAAGTCTAAGATTAGTGTACTTCTCCGAGCTGTCTAGAAACTGGGAAGTGACTATGACACGCGTATTAAAATCCTTAAAGACAAGCTGTCTACTCTAGACTTTGACTCTGTAGTTATAAGTCTAAAAGAGATAGAGTAACGCTTGAGATCAAGAAATCAAAGCTCTAGAGAAATAGCACTTGCGGCTAATGACCGACTATGGAAACGCTAGAAGGCGTAAGGGGTAAAGAGGCCTAGCCATAGAGGACAGAAGGGCAAGAAGCGTAAAGGCACTTACTATTACTATAGAGAAGAAGGGCATTTTAAAACTAAGTGCTCTATTTAGCTTTAGACGATTAAAGGGAAAGCTTTTACTAAGCGAGCAAAGAGTACCTCTACAGGCTCTTTACTAACACTAGAATAGTAACCACAGTACTAGCTAGTATAGGACGAAGAAGTTATACTTATCACAGATCCGTCAGAAGACGTCCTAATAGACGCCTACTAGGGAGCACTCACAGGACGTTTTAATAAGAGCTAAGTAGCCTAGGTAATTGACTCAGGGGCTACACGTCATATAACTTACGCCAGAGACGTATTTACTAAGTTTTTAGAGCTTAAAGTACTAAGAGTAGTTAAGACTATAAGTGGCGGCTTAATACACAGAACAGGAATTAGAAATGTTAGTATCTAGGTCTTTATAGACAAGCTATAGACTTAAACGCTTACTCTTACGAACGTGCTATACGTGCCTAAGCTTACTAGTAGTCTAATATTAGTCTCTTAGCTATAGGACAAGGGCATTCTTATATAGACAACTAGTAGTATAAGTAAGTACGCTATAACTCTTATAAAAGATAGTTTTATTATTACGAATATAAGTCGAGTTAGCTCGTAATATATACTAGACTCTATTACTACGGAAGCTACTATAGCTACAACTAAAAGAGATCTTAACCTTAACCTTTAGTATAGGAATTTTAGTTATATCGGTGTATAGGGACTTAGGAGGCTACACGGCGTAGTCTCTGACTTAAAAGTACTAATATTAATTCTAAGAGGCTATAACTTAGACTTCTGTGAGCTATATATTATAGTAAAACAGCTACGAGTTATTAACCGCTAAGTGTTAGAGAAAGTAGATAAACCTCTCGAAAGAGTGTTTTCTAACTTCTAGGGTCTATATAGTATTCCTACTATAGCTAGGGAACGCTACATTTATACTCTTATAGACTAGGTAATAAGAAAGTCCTAGGTCTTTCTAACTAAGTAAAGAACAGACTTTAGAGAAGTTGTACTTAAATAGAAGAAGGAAGTGAAGTTATAGACAGAGTATAAGCTAAAGGCCCTTCGGCTTAATAATACTAAGGAGTTTAAGGTAATTAAGGATAAGCTATTAAGCTAGTAAGGAGTTAAGATTAAGTAGACTACGTCATATACACTAGAGTAGAATAGTGTCTCTAAAAGGCTAAATCGTACACTAATTTCACTTGTAAGAGTAATACTTATTAACGCTTAATTACTATATAAGTTTTAGAGCGAAGCTATAAAAGCTGTATATTATATTAGGAACCGTACGCCTATAGGGCTAGGCGGAATTACACCTAAAGAAGCATTTATAGGGAAGAGGCCAGGGATATAGTACTTAAAGCTATAGGGCTATATTACTTTCCACCGGCTTCCTAACTAGTATAGGCATAAGCTTAAGCTAGTCTCGCGAAGAATGTGCCTTATAGGCTACACAGAGATCTTATAGTAGTATAGATTATACGACCTAACTAGCTAGCGTATAATTACGTCGATAAGACCTCGATTCCTAGTTAATCGACGTCTGAAATAGAAGTGAAGTAACGAGACTCCTACTCACGGGTTTGTTAGCGAGTTAGAGGACTTTAGCGAGGAAGAACCCGAGGAAGAAAGGCTAGTTAAAGTGCCTAGGCTACCTAAGGGTGCCCGAACTACTACTAGTCGTAGGAGAGAGACCCGTACGTCTTCTAAACGTGTAGATAGAACCGCTAGTCGTAGGAGAAAGACTCGTACGTCTAATTAGCGTGTAGATAGTAAACCTAGTTATAAGGCTCTAATAGGCCGTGAGCTCTATAAACGTAGGCCTTAGAGGTTCTTTAATAAAGATATAGTCTTAAGTACTAATGTCTACGAGATACTTCTTTTAAAGTCGTACGATAAGACGGTTAGCGACTCTTAGTACGCTTAGTAATAGAAAGATACTATTACTAATAAATTAGTTAAGCTCTAGGTTCTTAGGACCTAGGAGTATACTAAGCTCCCCTCTATAAAGGCTATAGTTAGTATAAAGTAGGTCTTTACTATAAAGTATACCCTAATAGGGTTAATAGACCGCTTTAAGGCTAGACTAGTAGCTTAGGGATATAGTTAGAGACTAGGTGATAACTTTCTTAAGACTTTCTCGCCTACTATCCGCTATAAGTCTATTAGGGCTTTGTTAGCTATAGAGTGTACGGAAGACCTTAAAATTTACTAAGTTAACGTAGATATAGCGTATTTATAGATAGAGTTATATATAGAGGTTTATATACGAGTGTAACCGTATGAAGTAAACTACTACTTACTATAATAAATACGAAGTTAAACGGAAACTACTATATTAAGCGAATAATAAAGTGAGAAGAGAAGAGAGTTCTAGAGGAACGAAAGCTTAAATATAAGATACTAGTACGCACGTACTACGTACTATACGTACTCGGCCCCTAGTTCCTCTAACTCCGTAATAGTACCCCCCCTTTTAAAGAAGGTCGTCCTCGACCGAGTATTTATAATTAGGTTACTATCTAAATTATTATAATCGTCTCTTCTACCTTCCTAAGCATTTAACCAGTCGTATAAGCGAGCTAGCGGGCTAGGTCGAGTTAGGTTAGCTAGGTAGAAGTCTCTTACTTTGTAAGAGGCGTATTTATAGTTAGACGTAGGATACTACTATAGGTCTTCGTCTCGGTTTAGCTATTTAATATAGTAGTAGAGGTGTTATCGTCCTTTACTTATAAGGATTTCTTAAATTTCCTACTTATCGTCGCCTATAATATTAATAGGCGGTGGCTCTAGATTACTTTAGCCTAGTAAAGGATTCTAAGAAGCCTTACGTAATCTATTAGAAGAGAAGACTAGATAGATTTTTATTAAATTAGGTAGTTAGAGCTTAAAAGCGTTACCTACTTACTAGATAATCTTATATAGGCTAGCCTCTAGAAAGTCGAGCTTATAGCTAGGCCTCTCTATACGTAAGTGTTTCTTAGTAAGCTAGACAAAGTCTCCTACTCTAAAATCTACTAGGCGATAGTACTTGTTAGCGGAGGCTTTTATACGCTCGTAAGTTAAAGAGAGCCCTCGTTTCGTAGCCTTCTATGTATTCTTTATACGATTAGTAAGCGCTCTTACCTTCTCTACGCTTATTCGGTCGGACGGGGCTATAATAGGTGTATCTTAGTTAAAAGAAGTACGAGCCGGGTATCTATATAGTACTTCGAATAGGCTTATTTAGCTAAGCGAGTTATATAGTAGCGTAAGCTAGGTATAGTTTATTATAGGTAGTAGCTCTACCTAATTGTCTTAGTAGTAGCTAATAAATAGGCGTAGCCTTTGTTCTAGGTACTAGTTTATTATTTCGGTCTGTCCGTCTATCTATAGGTGGTAGGTAGTAGAAAGCCTTAGCTAAGTTCTAAGTACACGGTTAAACTCTTTCTAGAAGGCTGAGATAAACTAAGGTCTACGGTCTAAAATAATTAACTCGGTAGTACTATAGTAGCGATACACGTAGTAAATGTAGAGCCTTACTATATCCTCTACTATAACTATCTTATAATAAGAGATAGATATAGCCTATTTTAAGAGTCGGTCGACTACTATAAACACGTTATCGTACTCTGACTTATCCTTTAGAAAGCTATAAAAGTCTATTATAATATACTACTAGAGGCGGTCTAGAATAGGAAGTAGTTAAAGTAGTCTAGGCGTCTTGTCCCGTAGGCTACTTAAGCGGCGGTAGTTATAATAGTTCTAATAATACTATTAAATGTCCTTCTATATACCTTTCTAGTAGTAGCGTACGACTAGCATTTTATAGGTTTTCTAACGTTCTAGGTAAGCGGTAGACACTTAGTTATAAGCCTTACAAATTAAGTACGTACGTAAGTTCTAGAAGTTAGAAACTATAAGACGGTCGTAGTATAGTAATAGTTTATTTTCTAGAGTAAAGAGACTCTCTATGTTAGCTTCTACTTATTAGCGAATAGCTGTAAGTAACTTAGAGGTACGATTAGTAGTTAGGATTCGGTCAATTATTAACGTTCTAGAGGAAAGAGAGGTTATATTTAAGGAGTTAATTAGAGCCTAGCTAGTAGAAGTAGAGTCGGGGCGTAAAATCAGGGGATTAATCTAGTTATTTCAGAGTAGTTAACGTAGCCGGTCAGCCTTCTTTACTAAATCCTAAGCCTCTGTTTCCTCTGTTCGCCTCGTTAGAGCATCCGCACGTGTGTTCTCTTTAGTAGAGCGATATTTAATAATAAAGTAGTATTCTACTAAAGCTTCTACCTAGCGAGCTTAGCGCGCGTTTAGGTTCTTCGAGGTCATAAAGTACTTAAGAGTCTTATAGTCTATGTAAATCTAGATACGCTAGGCTATACGCTCGAGCTCCGGCCTCTATTCCTTTAAGGATTTAATAATAGCTAGTATTTCCTTATCGTAGATTTCGTAATTACACTTAGCTAGGGCTATAGTCTTCGAAAAGTAGGCTATAGGTAACTAGTGCTCGCTATACTTCTGTGAGAAAATTCCTATAATTACCTCGTCCGAAGCGTCGGTCTCTAGTATACTTTCTAGCTCTAAGTTATAGTACTAGAGTAAGAGCGCGAAAGTGAGAGCATCTTTTAGAGTCTAGAATACGTAGTAACAGTAGTTATTAAAATTAAATAGTACGCTATTATAAGTAAGGGCCGTTAGAGGCTTTACGATTACTCTATAATTTCTAATAAATCGTCTATAGAAGTTATAGAAGCCTAGGAACGATTATATACCCTTTACTATAGAAGGTACTTACTAGTTTTATATAATAGTAACCTTTTCCAGGTTTATAGAAATGTTGTTAGTTAAGATAATAAAGCTAAGGTATTTGTAAGGGTTTAGTACCCTGTTTTGCCTCTGGGATCTAGAACCCTTCGGTTGTTAAGCGAGCTTCCGTACGATATAAAATCGTCGAGGCCTTTATTTTCTTCCTTTCTTCTTTAGTTAATTCTTCTTATATCTACATATGATACTAAGTTACGAATTCCCTTACTAACCTATGACATTAGAATCAACTCGCCTTTCGTATTCGTACGATAAAGAAATCGAACCTTTGTGAACATAAACAACGGACAAGGAAACTTCGATAACTCACTACCATGTAACACGAGCTCTACTTAAGGACCTCCGAATACCCCTCAGGAAATAATCCTAATGTGGGCTTAACAACTTCTCGCTTATATAGAGTTACGTCTCTAAGCTTAGTCGGAGTAGATTCAGAATGTATACGCAAGTATAGTAGCGAGAGTAAACGAAGACGACGACAGACGAAATAGACTATACCTAGACTCGTACGATACCTCTTTATCTTCTAACTAACTAATAGTAATAGGAGGGCGAACACCCTCTTCCTCTATAAACGACGACTATAATAGACGACGAAGGAAGATCCTCCCCGATCCGAGAGTCTTTAAAGGCGAACGTACGATACTTCCCTTATAGTTAGATTTAATAGCCGCGAAGATTAGGCTAGATCTTAAAGATGACGACGAAGAAACCCGATTTTAGTACTTTCATAGCCGACTCGGAGGAAAAGCATTACTCCAGGTAACCCCTTAGATCACTACCACGATTAGAAAGGCCGGTTCAGCTGAAGCTATGTCGTACGATTACTAGGCTTCGACTCGTCAGAAGCTTATTAAGTAGCTCGAACTAGTATTTAGAAACAAGAAGGCCTAAGAAACCGCTCTCTCTCGACTTAGTACGATAAAGATAGGAGACAAACCCTTCTACACTCACCTTACGGAATACGAGAAGACTTTGTAAGAAGCAGAAGGAATCGGTTAGGACGACGCTATTAAGAAAAATTACCTCAAAAATTCAATGAGTCTAGAAGTCCTCGAGAAATTAGTAGCTCACGCCCAGCCCGAGTCTTACGAAGACTATGTGGAGCAACTTCGAACGACGACGTATAATATGTCCTCCTTAAAGGTCAGACGCCGCCAACAACCCTACTATTAAACGCCCCCTACCGCGAAAAGGTCCACTCCTCAGCCTTAATATAGATCCGTAAATAAGTAGATGGACTAGGAACCTACTCCTCGTACGAATGTCGTAGCTACTCAAATGAAATCCTAATAAACGGCTTAGTAGGTGTCTTAAGCTGTCCTTGATAGGAGACGTACGAATGGAGAATGTTTCTACTATGGGTCAAAGGATTACCGAATTAGTAGGTGTAATCTTAACCCCGCTAAGCGACCCACGGCTCGTACGAACGCGGTTAACACCTCCTCCGAGCAGATAAGCGATACCGCGAGGATTAAAGAGGTTGACAGCGAAGACTCAGAAAACGAGTAACTCTTAGTAAACGTCGCTACTAAGAGTCGTATAAGGGTTTACAATTGAAGAAGGCTTGGAAGAGATGGGAGGAGAAAATGAATGGTCCTACATTTACTGTTAACACCTTAGTAAATGAAGAAAGCTTCGCTAAAACACTTCCCGATACTAGATGTTTATCGTATAGTATTATCTCCGAAGCCTTTGTGAGGAAGCATTCCCTTAAGCGTATGAAGATTTCTCCCCGTTCTACGGGAGCGTACGACGCCCCGAGAACAGATGTGATTAACGAAGTTGCCGTCCTATAACTTGATATTAATGGACATGTTAAATCAAGGGCATTTTTGTATATCGTCCCTTATATTAAGTAGTACGATATAATTCTTAGACTACCTTAGTTTAAGAAGCACGACGTGAAGTTAAAACCGACGAAAGAAGCCCTATGGATTAGATCATCTTATACGAGAGTACGAAACCGACTAATTAAGAAACACTCACAGCTTAGCTGTTCTAAGATCATAGCGGTAAGGTTTAATTACCTAACAAGGAAAAGAGACTACTTGTCTTAGAAGAAAAGGGATCGTTGTACGATTAAGGTTTTTATAGCTTCTATAGCTAACATTTAGAAAGTATTATAATCGAAGAAGAAGACAGACCCGAAAGACGTGTTACTAGATTAATATAGGGACTATCTTCTCTTATTCGATCGTATAGAGGCCGGGAAACTTCCTCCTCTAAGAGGAAAAGGAATTGATCATATAATTAAGTTGTTGTAAAAGGATGAGAAGGAAGAGATAGTACTATACGGCCCTCTCTATAGTATAACAAAAGAAGAACTTCTAGTACTACGGAAAACGCTCGTTAAATTGCTCGACAAACAGTTTATTCGAGTAAGTAATTCACTAGCTACGGCTCCTGTTCTTTTCGTACGAAAGCCTAGAGGAGGTTTGCGGTTCTGTGTGGACTATCGAGGCCTAAATCGTATTACTAAAAAGGATCGATACCCGCTTCCTTTGATCTATGAGACCCTTCGGAATATCGGATAGGTAAAGTGGTTTACTAAGCTTGATGTTATAGCGGCTTTTCATAAAATTCGGATTTAGGAAGGAGACGAATGGAAGACGGCCTTTCGTACGAGATATGGACTATACGAGTGGTTGGTGACCCCTTTTAGAATGGTAAATGCTCCTAGTACTTTTCAGAAGTATATTAATTGGACGCTAAGGGATTTCTTAGACGTTACTTACTCGGCTTATATTAACGACATTTTAATTTATACGGATAGCTCTCTCTCTTAACATCGAAAGAACGTACGACAAATCCTTAATAAGCTAAAAGAAGCTAGCTTGTATTTAGACATCGATAAGTGTAAGTTCGAAGTCACTTTAATAAAGTATTTAGGATTTATCCTAGAGGTTAGAACTAGCGTACGAATAGATCCTAAAAAGGTATCCGCTATTACGAACTAGGAGTCTTCAAAGACCTTAAAAGGCGTACGGAGTTTCCTTAGGTTTATAAACTTCTACCGACGTTTTATTAACAGGTATTCCGATGTTATCTCTCTAATGACCGACCTCGTACGAAAGGATCAGACTTTCAAATGGACGGACGAAGTAGAGGTCGCTTTTCAACGACTAAAGAAGATGTTCGTGATTACTCTAGTACTAGCTCCTTTTAAATATTATCGAAAGACGATGATCGAGACAGATTCCTTAGGTTATTATACGGGAGAAGCCTTACTTCAAGTTAATAACTCTAGGGTAATTCGACCTTACGCTTTCTTCTCGAAGAAGAATAACCCCGCCGAATGTAACTACGAGATCTACGATAAGAAAATGTTAGCTATCGTACGATGCTTAAAGGAATGAAGATCGGACCTTATAAGTGTAGGGAAGTTCGAGATCCGTATAGACTATAAGAACTTGAAATATTTTATGACTCTAAGACGGTTATCGGAAAGACAAATGAGGTGGTCCTTACTTTTGTCGGAATTCGACTTTAAGATATCGTACGTGCCTAGCAAGGAGAATATTATCGCTAATACGCTTTCTCGGAGAGAATAAGACCTACCGAGCTCTATGAACGACGAGAGGTTATAGAATCGATTAACTTAGTTAATTAAACCTAAACATCTCGTCCGGATTAAGGATAAAGTTTAGGTTGCCCCTGTACGAGTTGATAGACAAGCCGATTCTCCCTCCCCTAACCTGTTCCCTACGGACAACGAGTTAGATTAGTATTAGCGAACTAGGGAAGAGGAAGACAAGTAGTACCTAGGAGCCTTAGAAGCTATACGAAAAGAGTAGCGTGTCTTTCCTCCTAAGTATAAAGTTAAGGTCTCGATCGGTGAATGTTCGATCGAAGATAGGAAACTAATATTCCGAGGTCGAAGATAGGTCCTAGAATTTGAGCCTCTTCGTACGACGCTAATCTAGAAGATATATAACTCGGTAATGACCGGTCACCCTAGTCGAGAAGTGACCTTAGCTTTAATAGCACGGTAGTTCTTCTAGCTAGGAATACTAAACGACATTCGTCGATTCGTACGAAATTGTAATGTTTGTGGACGAAACAAGGCCTAGCGAGAAAGAACCTATAGATTACTTAAGCCGCTTCCTATTCCTAAGAGAACATAGTTAGAGATCTCGATAGATTTCGTGGTAGGACTCCTAGAGAGTAACGGTTATACGAACATGTGTGTAATCACGGACCGTTTAGGAAAAGGAGTTATCGCTAAAGGATTAAAAGAAATCACGGCTAAAGTAGTGGCTTAGCTTTTCGTACGACGCTTCTATCGCTATCATAGCTTACTAATAGCTATTGTTTTAGATCGAGGTACCTAATTCGTCGGTGCCTTATAGAAAAGGATTTGTAAGATTTTGAATATATACCGACGACTATCTACTACTTTCCATCCTAAGACGGACGGAGCTACTAAGAGAATGAATCAGATCATTAAGCACTTCCTCCGTACATTTTACGAATTTGCTTAGGACGACTAGGAGAGGTTACTACCTATGGCCGAGTTTACGATTAATAATCGAGATTTATCTTCCACGGGAGTCAGCCCTTTCTTCTTAGGACATAGCTACCACGCTTCCCCTATTAAAGTCAAGGAAACACTCCTGCCGTACGTAGAAAGAAAGAGCCTAGTTTAGAAGGCTAACAACATTGTACGGAAGCTTTAAGAGGCTGCTTAATATGTAGCGACCGTAATAGCTATTACCTAGTAGGAATAGGAGGAACAAGTAAATCGATCTCGACAACCGTCTACAAACTTTAAGGTCGGAGATAAAGTCTAGCTTAACCTAAGAAACATTCGTACGACAAGGTCTAGTAAGAAACTCGATACGAAGAATACTAAATTTAAGGTTATTAAAGTGATTAGTTCTTATAGCTATCGTTTAAACACCCCGCTAGGAATCCATAACGTATTCTATTCGAAATTGTTACGGCTAGCATCGTCCGACCCCTTCGCCTCTCAAAAGACTATTGACGGCCAGCCGGAACCTGAATTAGTTAGTGATCAGCTCGAATATGAGGTTGAAAATATCTCGAAGACAAGAATGAAGAAGATCGGACGAGGAGCACAGCAGAGGCAATACCTCGTAAAATGGAAAGGCTATGCTCAAAAGACTTAGGAGCCTGATTAGGTAGTAGAGGAAACTGTGGCTCTAGACGAGTTCGAAAGCCAGTAGTAAGTCGTACGATATAAGGATTAAGAGAGGAGTTTAAGTTTTGAAATTTGAATTTGGTCGTACGGTCATTATAGGGTTTCTACTATTTGTTTTGTTTCTTTACTTTTTGGCTTCACTCACTCGAGCTACTAGTCCCAGGCACCACGTAGAGGTAAAGTAAGCCGCCTAGGTCCTCCCACCTACCCCGAGAGGCCGGTTCGCCAACAGGTATTATACAAGTAGGTTTTCACGCCAAGGAAAACGTGTAAAAGGTATTAATATATTCGACAACCGAGGGAGTCACGTGACGATGATTAAGCGAATGAATCACGTGGTGACTCGTAGCTAAGCGATAACTAGGACAGTGGTTGTCTACGCTAGCCTAGTTTATAAGTCATTTCATGTAACTACCCGTGACCGTAACTTGGGTTTCGGCATCTGGTTCTTGCTTTCGTACGAAGAACAGGGGGAGGGGGGGGGAGAAGGGGGGTATTGTAAGGGTTTAGCACCCTGTTTTGCCTCTGGGATCTAGAACCCTTCGGTTATTAAGCGAGCTTCCGTACGATATAGAATCGTCGAGGCCTTCATTTTCTTCCTTTCTTCTTTAGTTGATTCTTCTTATATCTACATATGGTACTGAGTTACGAATTCCCTTACCAACCTATGACAGTATTTTATCTATATAATACTAAATTCGTACTTCTTAATATCGGCCTATAAACCCGCGTCACGTAGTCTTTATAGTACTAGCTTAACGTGTATTTCGTGTTCTAGAGGATCGTTCGAATAGATAAGAATATTATTAAGGTAGGTAGTATAGAAGTCGTCTAGGTAGTCGAATAGAACGTCATTTATATACCTCTAGTATATAGTAGGCTCATTCGTGAGTTCGAACGAAAGAACCTTATATTTATAGGCGCTATATCTTATACGGAAGGTCGTTAACTCCTCTAAGTTAGGGTCTATTCGTATTCGGTAGAATGCCTAGTAAATGTTAAGTTTTATAAAGATCTTAGCCCTAGAAATTCGCGCTAGAGTCTTATCTATTAAGGGTAGGGGGTATCGGTCCTTACGGCTTAAAGCGTTAAGCTT
>MU251447.1:0-108762 GCA_019669835.1 Amylocarpus encephaloides | reverse complement strand
AGCTAGCTTGCTCATAGCGTATGACACATCGCCTCTTGTAATTACGCTTGTATATAACCCAGAGCCTATACGGCTCTGGTACCCTTATATTTCTTAAGTTGTCGCCTTTCCTGTGTAAGGCTTAAGATGTTTTATAGATAAGGGTATGTCTCTGGGCTTGTGTCCCTGTATATTATAGGACACCGCAACCTTCTTAATATAGGCGTCTTAGCAAAGCCACATTTTCTTCTACTAGCGGTCCCGTATAACTCTAATACCTAGGAACCATTTAAGCTCTCCTAGGTCCTTCATATCATACTGCCTAAAGAGTTGTGTCTTAAATTGCTGATAGTGATCACTTTTGCCTAGAGGCACTAGTACTACAAAATCGTCGACAAAGAAGAAAATAAAGAGTGTACCATCTATATAGAGGCACTATGACTCTGGTATTTACCAAAAACCTAGGTTCTTCAGAGTATTAGATAACTCTTTTAGCCAGAGTAATAGCGAGCGTGGTAGTCCGTACAGGGCTCTTAAAAGCTTTAGCACTTTATATAGTTAAATAAAGCCCTCTAGAAAATGATAATATACTAGCTCATCTAGTGTGACATTAATGAACGTATTAACTACGTTAAACTAGTATATATCCTAGTTAAAATGAGTAGTAATAGCTATCATAGCTCTGAAAATCTTTGACGCTAGCGTGACGGCGTAGTTATTCTCATAAATTGAGTTACGCTATAAATCGTCGCGTACGTAAAGCCTTACTTTAAACTTAATAAGATAGCCGTCCGTGTCATACTTATAATCAAATACCTATATTAGTAGTATAATATAATAGCCTCTAGCCTCTGACATTTCGGCTACCTTAAAAGTTCCTCGTTATATAAGAGTTCCGTACTCTCTATAAGCTACTGTAGTGAACTCAGCTGAGTATAGGTGCTATAGTATATCATTCCATCGAAGTGGCTTCTTAGGAAGCTCTAAGCGGTGTATTCTTTGCTTATTAAAAGCTAAGGCGGTAGAAAAAGCGAAATTTATCGATGTATTTAAGCTAGACTTAATATCTACTAGCTGGGCCAAATAGGCCTACTTTCGGGTTACGCGTAACCGTTTGCCCTTCTGGATATTTGACTCATCTACTATTATATTTAAGTAGTGTGGCTTACTCGATTCAGAAGCTATTTCATAGTGGTATTTTCCTTTGCCCCATTTATGTGTATCTAAGGCTAATTGTTCTATTAATAGCTGATTCTCTGGGGTAGCTGTCGAAGGAAAGATTGGTGTATAGTCAGGTGATCTATCTCCTCCTGTATCTATACCGGCACCTCCTATATTTTAGCCCTACTAGGCTCTGGGAGGGTTCTCTTCCCGATAATCTTACGTTAATGTCTCGACACTGACTAACTTAGAGCTCTCGATATTAGGGAGTGATAGCGTAGGCTCTAGAGTTAGAAGTTAACGTGTATCCGATTACCTTTTTAATAAAGGAAGAGTGTTAAGACTCGATGTAAAATCGAGTGTATATAATTCCTCTGCCTCTAGCTTCTCAGGCTTAATGACTGTAAATAGAGGACGCTCTAGTGCCTTAATAGCCTGGGTATCGACGGAATCATTAAAATCTAGGTTATATTTACGCGATTCGTTAAAAGTTACGTCTCTAGTAGTTATAACCTTCTTCTAAGAAGGGATCTATATCCTAAAGTTATTCGTACCTTTATATCTACAGAGGTAGCTAATTAGCGCTCTAGGGTGGATTTTATCGAGCTTAGGGCGATTTTAGATAAGTGGGTAGGCTCTAGCGCCGTACACTATAAGATGATGTAATTTTAGTATAGGATTAGACTCTCCTCTAGCCACCTATATAACCTCGATAGGAGACCTCTACTATAATGCTCTAGTTAGCGATCTATTAATAATATAGATAGCTGTCATAAAGCACTCTATCTATAAAGGCTTAGGGAAGTGTACGCTTAAGCGTAATATAGTAGCTTTTACTATAATAGTATAGCCTACTCTCTCTACCCCTCCGTTCTGTTCTTTAGAATATGAAGTAGATATCTACGTAACTATCCCTTAGTCGGACGTTTACTAATTATACTCTGTTCCTAAGGCTCTTTCGCTGTCGGTAACGAGTGTATGAACCTTAAAACCCTAGTTATTAGCCTTATTAATGTAGTCCTTAATACCGGCTAGTATAGAGTCCTGCCTCCGATTTTAGAGTGGATATTCGAAGTGTGCCTTAGTAGTAGGGTAAAATAGGTGTAGAAATAGGACTTCTCTAGTCTCTGCCTCTCTTATATATAGTATATCGTATATAAGAGTTAAGAAGGGGGTAGGTGGTAAATCCCTTACCCTTCTTAATATAACCTATGTAGCTTTAGAAATACGATAAACTTCATAGTTTTTAAGGCTTATATCGTCCTATATAGAGGTTATTTAAGTTCCTATCGACCCTTCTGATAAGTAATCGAGTATTTCCTTACTAGTATATCCTAGGCGCTTATACTACTTAAGTAGAGTACCTTTTAGGACTAGCTTTAGGTCCTTTAAAGGCTTTTTAGTAGTTTTCATAGCTGAAAAGACTATAGGTTCCCCTTTCTATTTATACTCTAGTACCTACTAATTTAGATACGTTAGAGTAGTAAAAATCGGTACACTCTTATATATTAGAAGGTTATTCTATATATCCTACTAAAACCCTACCTTTTTTACTATCTATAAGGATACTAAACTAGCGTAAAACTCTAGTACGTAAAGGACCTCTTTTAGCTCGAAAGGACTTAATTTCCCTGTAGTATCTATAGGGTAAATAACTACTAAACCCTTACCTAGGATTCGAACCTTCTTACTAGTCGAATATATATATTCTAGGGTAGTATATTCTATGTAATTACTTGAGAATCGCTAGCGATTATTATATATATAGTTCGTAGTTCTTAAATCGAGTAGAAATAAGTTATATAACTTATAATTAAGCTTTATTATTACTATATAGCTTATAGGTGTATTATATTAGATTCTTAAAGTAAATGTACTCTAAGGTGTCTCTAAGCTATTCTATTTAGCCTTCGTACGGGCCCTTACTAGCGCTAATACTAGTACTAGTAGAAACTCTTTTTCTACTTATTAAACTACTATAAGAGTCTCTAGGTTAGGTTTCTAGCTACTAGTACGTACTTTAGAGATTAAATATTTATACTAGTCGAAATAGTATTTCTCTTTATAAGTGTACTTTAGTTTACTTTTTAGTTTATTCCCTTAATCTATAAGATTTCTACTAGTAGGCTTACTACTAGCTTGTGAGAGGTTAATAGCTACTATAAAGGCTCTCTTTAGAGAAGCTGCTCTTACTACTAATAGCTTGTCTTCTCTATACTAGTCTCTAAAGTCTCTTAAAAGCTTCGTAATATCTTAGCTTTTACTACGCTCTTATAGCTTACCTCTCTAGAGGTTATAAAATCCTAGGGCGATATTTACTATAGCGAGTACGAAATCTCGATAAGCTCTCTGATCCTAAACGTCTAGGGCCTTAAGTTAGTATAGCTTTCGATATACTACCTTCTAGTTCTTAAGCTATATATCGATATTCTATTTTATATTAGAAAAGTAGAGGGTCTAGTATTTAAGAACGTATTCTCTTATTATCTAGTCGTTCTTTAGTATAAAGTGATTCTATAACACTTTTATTATTTAATAAGAGTTCGAATTATATATTTAAATAACTTATAGGCTGTCGACCTTAAGTGTATTAATAAGGTTTATTAGAGTCTCGTTAAGAGCCTTTTACTTACGGTTATATACTCTTAGGTCATCCCTATATATTTCGAGTATAATTTATATTTAAAGCTTCTTAAACTCTATAAATAGAGAGTTATTAGGTTGTCCTAGAACTTGAGGTCTAATAGACTTAATAATAGATAGTAAAGGTCGTGAAAGCTTCTCTAGTACTAGAGAATTAGAGTTAATATTATCCTATATTCCTAGGCTAGTCGCATTTATTTTAACTATATAATACTAGTTATCCTAGTCCTCTAGTACTTCTAGTAGGACTAACTGTGGATTTATATATAGTAGAGCTATTTCGGGTGTTATAAATAGTGTATAAAATTAGAAACTAACTTCTTATATTCGTAGGATAAAGGCTGTGTTTTTAACTTAGGTAAAAACGGTTAAAGGCTAAAAACGAGATATAACACGTAATTAGTCTCCTAGCGCGAGTCTAGGCTTATAACTAAGAGCCTTATATAGAAGTTAGAATTTAGTTTCTAAGGTAGGGTAAAGAGAGTATTTCTTAAGAAACATTTAAAAGGGACTACCCTCTATAATATAGGAATAAGCGAGTCTTTATATAGAGAGTGACTGCCTGACTAATTAGGTTTTAATACCCTCTAGAATCTTCTTTACCACCTTACTAATAATTTATAATAATTACTAAGGAAATAAGTGACTTATATAACTACTATTACGTTATAGTAGCTAACAATAGGTCAAGTATAGTAGGCGCCACAGACGTGAAGGCCTTTGTTCGCTACGCCCTAAAATGATATTAAAATAGATAGTTTACGGCTAGAATACATATTTCGAGCTATATTATACCTCTATTCTAGTACAACCTATAAAGTGTGTTTATTCTTATCCTTACGGAGAAATAATAGTTATAGTAAATCTCTAGTCCTTTACGGCTCTTTTGTAGCATATTTAATTGTAACTAATAGAAAGCGTAGAACTATAATCTACTTATTATAACTAATAGGAAGCACAGAAACTACAAACTAATCAATCACACGTGATCCACTCATTATGACCAATCGGAAAACAGTATTTTAACCACGGAGGAACTTTATTCCGTCTTTTTGGGGTGTGTGTATTGGTCACGTGTTCTAAAGAGAGTGAGCTTCCTATGAATCAGGCCCCCGAACCTTATCGCCGACTCCGATGCCGATGAAAAGCCGGCCAAGCTAGTTGCAAGGTGGCGGGGAAGTAAACCAACAGCACAAGAAACAAACAAACACAAAAGCTCTTAAACAATCTTTAACACGGAGAAATTACCTTGCTTTCCTTGGAGATGAGATAGAAAGATACTTAATATTGTTTGTTCTGCAACACCCATGAACCATGTCACTGGTGCCCTATTCATCGCGTGATAGCCGCGAAGTAGTATTGTGAGTCCACTTCCACTTAGAGCATCTTTTGTTCAGCTTCTCTTTGGTCGAATGGCCTCAAATCCTTGGATATATGTTTCGTACTAGCCGCGATGGAAGTGTATGGGCTGTAGCTACCCTTCTGTCATTCTGTATACTAATACATGTTTTAGACGTTACAACGATGCTATTGTTATTCGCGATCCCAAAACACAACAGCCTGTTCTCCGGGGCGCAACTCATTCCTTCTCCGATTGCCCAACATGCCACCGTCCTTTCCGGCCACCTTCTCCTGAACGACAGACCTCTCCTCATCGATCTCCAATTCGAGAATCTCCATTCATAAGTCCAGAATACTTTCGCATGCTGCATGCTGCCAACACTAGCAATGGTGAGCCACAACCTCCGTCAAGTCCAATACGCAGACTGGTAGAGCCAGCAGTCTCCTCGCCAGCAAATATTACAGGAGGATCGGTACCAGAGGCGGAGTTTGTAACCAGTACACCCGCTCCTTCAACTGGACCCAGCATTAAGAAAGAAGCGCTAAGCCCCAACTACTTTCAAAGATTCTTCAGCGAAGAGAAAGAACTGGGTCGTGGAGGAAAAGGGGTTGTTCTGCTGGTCAGGCATGAATTGGATGGTGTAGATCTCGGCAAATTTGCCTGCAAGAGGGTTCCCGTTGGAAATGATCATGCATGGCTTGAGAAAGGTAAGTTGGGTTTGTAGCATATGGGCAATTGCAATGCTGACTGTATTAGTCCTCATCGAGGTGCAACTCTTGCAGGGGCTGTCGCATCCGAATTTAGTCTCCTATCGTCATGTGTGGCTTCAAGATGTTCAACTGAATCGATTCGGCCCATCTGTCCCTTGCGCGTTCATTCTCCAACAGTATTGCAATTCTGGTGATCTCTTGCACTATATTGTCGGGCCCATACGAACGATACCTAGCACGAATGAAGAGCTAAAGCAGCAAATGCGCCGTAGATCGCGAGGGGGAGGGGAGCACCCAGACTGGTCGGGCGTGCGATCTCATCAGAGAAAACTTGCCTTTGAAGAAATCTACTCATTCTTCAAGGATATTACATCAGGGCTCGCCCACTTACATGCCTCTAATTATATCCATCGAGATCTCAAGCCCAGTAATTGCCTTCTCCATCAAGACGGAAATGAAATGCGTTGTTTGATAAGTGACTTTGGAGAAGTTCAATCCGAGAACAGTGTTCGAAAGTCTACCGGTTCTACTGGAACGATATCATACTGCGCACCTGAGGTTCTCCGAAAGGACGAGTCTGGTCGTTATGGCAACTTCACGACGAAATCTGATATATTCAGCCTGGGCATGATTTTATACTTCATGTGCTTTGGCAGGCTCCCATATAAGAGCGCGGACAGCATTCAGGAAGAAAACGAAGACATTGATCTCCTCAGAGCCGAAATAAGTACTTGGACAGGCTTTCAGGGAGAGCGGAGAGAGCGACCTGACCTTCCAAATCAGCTTTACAGCTTTTTGAAGAGGTTGCTGGCTATTGACCCGTCCGGCAGGCCAAGCGCAAATGATATCTTGGATGCGATACAAACAGAGAAAGGTCTTGAGAACCCTCCACGAAAGCGCACCGGAAGTAGCATGGGACGTGTTGGTCGCATACACTCGATTGATTCTCCAATGCCTCCAAGCACGCCTGTCAATGGTGAGTTGCTGTCTAGTCTTATGATCGAGAACTAATTGTCTGTAGAACCCACCAAACGCGCGTTCCCAGATGCATACATTGAAGACGCTTCTCCCGATTCACCACCTCTGTCACCACCTACCCAGGCGCAACTTGCCACCGAGAAGGACCATACCCGATCTCGAAGCCGTAAGAACTCGTCTCAATCGCCAACGGGAAACGTGATCACCCCTCTGCTCATGCCACCCCCATCAACGGCAATGGCCGACTTCAAACATAAACTTGCGCTCTATCGACATCACGTAGTTTCCTGGATCACCCTCAACCAACAAACACTTTACCTGATACTCCGACTCCTCGTTTTCCTTGCCAAAATCTTGTCCCTCACAAAACCATGCTCGCCAGCACTGCCCCGGGAGGTTATTTGGTGGCCGATGATAGTATTAGCAGCTTGTGAGCTGTCTATCGGGAGTAGAATTGGTTGGTGGGGCATGGGGTTGCTTGCCTTAATCCACACATTGGTTCTATTCGGGGTGGCTTCTTTCGGGAGAGGACTTTGCGGTGGTCAACTTTTCGAAAAATGGGAATACGATACGAAATGATTCTCCTTACTTTGCAAGGAAGTTGGCTATTTGATTTTCTAGGGTTGTACAACTAGCGGTGCATGGGATCGTACCCTTTTTTCTTCCTCACGTCCGGGGAGCTGGAATATGTACAGTAAGGTAGGAAAGACCAGCGGCACCGGGCACCGGGCACCGGGCATAGTGTGCCACCAGTAAGACTGTGCAAGAAGGTCTTCTCCGCAGCAAAATCAATCTAATTACCAAGCCACGGTACCAATTATGGAATAGGCACGCTTTTGGCGTGTTGAAGTCGCACGCAGTAATCATCAGTCGTTAAGTGTAACGATGCAAGATTATATGTCTTCCCGCACACTCCCGAGTACGCGGTACCGATTCAGGAGATGGAGAGCGAGGATCTTGCAAAGCCTTCCAAACACCTCCATGTCTGATCAAGGCGCGAGAGCTGCATGATATGGCATATCGGTATCATGCTAGGACGACTTCCAAACATAACCAGAGATCCGGCGTCGGTTTCCGTCTCCCATCGGGTAATACAGACCAGAAGACTAGGCGGAGGAGTTGATTGTCCTGCTACACAATCCAGATCGGAATCTTCTCGAGTCCATTCTATCTAAGACTTCGTGACTGCTAGTGGCGTACGATGATGGGCTTGGAGGCCGGAGTAAAGTTACATCCCCATAACGTTGTTGCTATTGTGCGCCTTGGAGGTCGGGGTAAAGTTACATTCCCCTAACGTTGTTGCTATACCGGAGTTTGCTCGAGACTTCAACGACCAATGATCTGTGTTAAACGCAGCATATGCAGCTTTTGATAAATGGCGCCCATGGTTCATCTCCGAAAGGCATCAGTTTCATTAATGCCAGGACAAAGTCCATTATAGTAGGTTTCTCCTCGAAGTCCTTCCATCAGCCCTACAATCATCGATTTGTCTGTACCCAGCGGCTGATACACTACTGCAAGCCCCCGTTTTGGTATCCAAGTAATATTCCTGACTCCACAAAGTTGACATCAACTACCTAATCCATGAATGTAACCAAACATTTTGGCGGCGCTTCACAAGCCAAGGCATACGGTGTGAACTCTCGCCGCCGTCTTACCAATCTGTAATACCTCCAAGACGGAAGATAATGCAAATCATCTTCGCAAGATGTACCTAGTCTTCGATTCAGTGTCACTCCATCAAACATCACGTCTTCTCTCGGCTTTTCGTGGTGTTACAACTTGCTAGCCGGCAAAGAGCCTTCTCAGATCTTTAAGATCTGGTCTCTTCCCAGGGTTTACTACTCTAAGAAACGAACTACATATCATTCATTGTGCACTCTCCTTGTGGCGCTTTAGTCCTCCTGTTCATTACTTGTGCTCCTTTAAATTCAAATTATTAGTATTAAATTTGCGTATTTCCAATTTTCGAGTCTTGTTACTCATCATGCAGCTCAGGATCTTCCTCGGCGCCCTTTGGTGGGCATTCACTTGCTTAGCAGCATGCCAGAAAAAACGAAGCATCCATGCCTCGAGGCTAGCGACTGAGAGCGCCCCTCAAGACCCAAGATCTAAAGTTGTGGCTCCAAAGGTCTTCATTATCACCATGGTATGTTCTGGCTCGAAATTTACCCAATTTCACACCACAGCACTAATATTCCCCAGTTCCCCCCCGAAGCAGACCCATGGCTCAAAAACTCCGGAAACCCCAACGGCATCGGCTCCCTCCTCGATATGAACATAACCATCCCCGGTGCCTCCCCCTTATTCCCTCAGGCCCACTGCCTCGCCTCCGGCACCGTCTGCCTCATGACCATCGGCGAAGGCGAGATCAACGCAGCTTCCACCATGACAGCCCTTCTCCTCTCCCACCTCTTCGACCTCACTAAAACCTACTTCCTCATAACCGGCATCGCGGGCGTCAACCCTAACCATGGCACGCTCTCCGACGTTGCCTTCGCCAAATACGCGGTGCAGATCGGCCTGCAGTACGAGTTCGACGCCCGCGAGGTCCCGGGCGATTGGAGGACGGGATATGTACCTCTTGGTGCGAAACATCCGGATCTTTACCCTACCAGTCTGTACGGGACGGAGGTCTTTGAACTCAATGCTAATTTGAGGGATGCTGCGTACGACTTTGCGGTTGGGGCGGCCATGAATGATAGTGGTATCTCGGTCGACTATCGCCAGAACTATAACACGGCCACTGCGGGATCAGCATCGAGATTCAAAGCTGCGTTGCGGACACCGGGGGTTATAAAAGGCGACGTCGTCACGTCCGACGTTTACTTCTCTGGAACCCTCCTCGGTGAATCCATTGAGAAGTTCGTCACCCTAATCACGAACGGCTCCGCGGTCTACACCATGACAGCGCAAGAAGACAACGCTACACTCAACTCCCTCCTTCGCGCCGCCATGCTCGACCTCGTCGACTTCAGCCGTGTTATCATCATGCGCGGCGCGGCGGACTTCGATCGTCCGTACCCGGGGTCGAGCTGTCTGGATAACTTGTTTGGGATCAAGCAGGGCGCGTTCGACCCGAGCATACGCAATCTCTATACGAGTGGCATGATGGTTGTTCGGGGGATACTGGGGGAGTGGGAGGGGAGGTATGAGAGGGGCGTTGAGGCGAAGAATTATATTGGGGATCTTTGGGGTAATTTGGGGGGGAAGCCGGATTTTGGACCGGGGAGGCAGCATAGTGATAACCCTGTGCAGGAAAGGGGGTTGGATGGGGACGTGAGCACGGTGGATAATGCGAGGGGGAAGGGGAAGATCGGTGGTAGGGCTGCGATGATGGCGAATGGTGCTGCCTGATCTTGAGTCTGCGTGGATTGTTTTCGCTTAATCTGGGGGTCGGGATAGAGGGTTTAATTTTCGGTTGGGTTGGTTGGCCCGCGTGCGTTTTAGACAGAGATGCAAATCGGGTGGTGTAAGCTACCGTAGTAGCAGTACCAGAATAGGGGTACCAATAGCCGAATAGTGCAAATGCATACCGCCTTCGGGCCACTTTGGTGCAGAGATGTAGATCTATTCCTTCTATGGTTTCCATGGCTCCTATTGTAAGCTACCGCAGCAGCAGTACTAGAATAGGGGTACCAATAGCGGGATGGTACAAACGCATTCCGCCTTCGGGCCACTTTGGTGCAGAGGTCGGATTCTCTTTTATACGCACCCCCTATTTCGGGTGGTTAGATGCCTTGATTTTTCTTGCCCGCCAATTTAACGCCGCCCGTGGATTTCTGATAGACATTGGGAGACGATCGATCGAGATCGGATGATTGTCATGTTCACTATCCTACGAGAAAGGAAGCAGATGGCCAATAATCCGCGCGGAGTGGTTGCGTCTCACGGAAGCAAGCCCTCAGTATTCTTCGGGGGCTGAAGCTGAAATTGTGCCGACCGTCAGACTGATAGTGAGACAAGAAATCATAGCATACTAGAGTGGGTAGGTTATAAGTCGTTAGTAAGAGGACTCGCATTCAATACTTTGTCTTTAGGAATGGTATTAATCCTCAACTGATCAGCAAGGCGGAATCGTCAACGGGTATAATCAAGAAACGCTCGCTCAAAAAGCCTGATCAATCACCTTCTCTCTCCCCCTCATTGCCCATTCTCACCCATCCTAAACATCATCAATCATAATTCCACGCCTGAGTCTTTGGCTCCATAACCATAACCTCAGCATCCTGCTTCGTCTTCGTACAGAACCTCTTCGCAGCCGTAGAAGACGGCGTCGACAACCTTGATTTAAGGCCACCACTTTGTTGTATTCCCTCAAGCATGTCCTTGAATGTCGCCCCCTTCTTAATATTGTTGAGCCCGCCAGTCACTCTGCTTGTGGTTTCACTTTGTTCGGACACACTTGCTGGTTGTGGGATCGCTAAGAAGGGAGTTCGAAGAGAGGTTGTTGAACCTAGAGACTTTCTGTCAACCCGGGGCTTCTTGGCTGGATGTGAAATGTCTTCCGTGGAGTGCTCCGGTTTCCGCTTGGTGACGCTAGCTTCAGAAATACTTTTACCGTTATCGCTGGTTTTGGCTCGAATTCTTGACTCATCGATGTCGCGTTTCTCCTTTAATTGCTTCAAACTTTTTATCGCATTAATCCACTTTGAGTCCGAATCTATGCCAAGTATTGGAGACTTTGGCGTCTGCTGAGCCCGAGTTAATCTTGTTGGCGTTGACTTTGCGGGTGTTGATCTCGTCGGAGCACTCGTCTTAGCTTTTGCAGAGCTGGTCCTCTGATGCAGCGGCGAGTTTTGCAGTATTATAGGTGACGAGGGAAGAGTGACTTTCGAGGCTGGTGATTTCTCATTCATCCCGGACGGGGCAGTGTCTCCCAGCCTTTTACTTGAGCTGGCATCTGCAGTCGAAGGCTGTCGGACAGGTTGAATAGTACTTGGAGTCTCCGAGCCTCGCACACGGGAATCGTCCGGCTCCGAAGTCGCACTGAACTGAGCTCTAATTTTCTCAACATGCCGTTGGTCCAAGGTTAGCAGAGCATCTGACAAGTTCTTGCGTTGGATGACAGATTTAGTAAACTTTGGCTCATCAACCTTCTCGTCGTAGAAGTGCCATCCAGTCAACGGCTGGAGGTCCTTCCGTTGACAATCATGTACGTATGTAATATATTCATAGGAGATGACTCTAATAAAGTCATCGAATAAGAATCCAGGTAAGACTTGGTTAGCTTTGCGTAGCCACTCGATGTAGACTAGTGCCCACGTAAAATTGTTCCTGCTTCCAGCATAACCAGGATAGGCCGCAAGAAACTGCTGATGGGCATCTAGCACAGTTAAGTCGCCTTGACTTCCATCAGGACTTTCTGAGGTATGTCTGCTCCTGTTAGAATTTGAATAAGAGGCCCGTTCTGGGGTAATTCGTTGCTGATCTGAGGTGGTTTTGTTGGACTGGTCAACCCCAAGTGGTCTCGCATCTTGCGGCATTGCCTGGACTGGTGGTGTCCTCTGGCTTTGGGACGGCCTGTTCTCCTGTGAAAGGGGCAGATCTCGACGTGGGGAGGTCGAGTGCCGAGTATCTTGTGTGATGATTGGTCGGGCCTCCACGGGTGGAGTGCGAGGAATAAGAGGGCAAAGGTTAGTTGGTGGCAAGTTTCTTTCGACTGGGAGGCAATCTTCGTTGAATTTATGTCTCGCAGCTCTCGCCATCTTTTTGGTATTTCTCCTCGTGAATGCCTCTTGCTGGATGGCTTTCTCGGCAGCTAAGCGCTTGGGAGGTGAAGGCATGAGCGGCGTTTGCTCTCGGGACAAATTTGTTACCATTTCCGTTGGCTTTCTATAGAGGGAGGCAGGTACGCTCGGACTAGGTATTGCATCGTTTTCTTTCCCCGGGATAGTTGGTTGGGCAAGCGCGCACATAACTTCAGGGGTCACCAGCCTTGAAGAGATCGAGTCGAGAATTGGAGTCAGGGCCACACATGGTTTCGACTTCCGAGATAGAGGCTGAACACTTGTGTTGAGCAGAGGTGAGGGCTTATCCGCGTTGTACGTGAGCGAAGGTGGGCTTCTAATATCCTCGTCGGATTCTGACGAGTCTCCGTTGTCGATTACCCTTATTTCTTGGGGCAGAATTCCCTGGGTGAAGCCCGTCATAGAATCGTCCTTCTCTCTTGATCCGAGGGTGTGTTGTTCATTGTCTAAAGCTGATTCTGTGGTCTCGGTTTCTTGGCTTTTGTTCTCATAAGTCGCCACTACAACGGGGTCTGACGAGGGAGACTCATACAAGTCCTCGATGTTCTTGGCGGAACTGGGTCTCGAAATCAAGAATGTCT
The DNA here is from genome assembly GCA_019669835.1 of Amylocarpus encephaloides. NCBI lineage: Eukaryota > Fungi > Ascomycota > Leotiomycetes > Helotiales > Amylocarpus > Amylocarpus encephaloides. The sequence goes on along the minus strand of MU251447.1, from coordinate 95,618 downwards.
TCTTGTCAGCTTGAACAATAAGGTTCGTGTCATTGAATGGCGATCGTTCAACTTGAATTAGTCTCGGTTTTGTAGGAGCAGTGGAAGGCAACACTTGAGACGACTGGGGAATTTGTACTTCTTCGCCTTCATCATGCTCAACTTCATCGCCCTCGGCGTGTAATTCGTCTAATTCTAGATCTTGATCTGGCGCAGAGCTAGGGTAGAAATCAGGTGGAGGGGCTCTCCGGGTAGCAGATTGCAATTCTACCTTTGTCAGAGAAGCAGAGGTACGATTTGCTGCCGCTTCTAAGTTTGACTTGCCCTGCCCATTTTCTGATGCCCTTTGTTGAGAAATTAGTGGAGCAGTCACCCTAGATGTAGGGAATGTTCGATGTCTGTTCGCAGCTGGGCTTGGTTCCGAGACACCATCTGGATCATCCTCTTCATTCGTCATGGCTCGGTGCTTTGAACCACCATAGTTTTCAGATTTCGTTTGCAAAGATGCCATCGAGCAGGACGCCGACTCTTCGTCCGAAAGGTTCTCAGCATCTGATTCTTCGCCCTCTTCATTTGTCGCAAATTGCGTTCCTCCTGCATCTTGGGAATTCGCTCTGGTCTGTTCAAACTGGTTGTCGGCCGCACTATGGACGCTTCGGTGGCTCTCGTCCTCACTCTCAGAACTATCGTCTGTATCATCGCTGACTGTGATATGGTCGGACGCGATGCCATTTTGAGTCTCTCCTGGAGGCTTGTTCATGAAACTTTTTAGATCTTCTCGCACCTTGACCGGAATCGTGGCATATGCCGTTTGCGATCCTGCACTAGGACAGTGCCAGGATTCTTTCCGGTCTAGAAGCTCTTGTTGTTCACGAGATATCTTCACTAAGTTTCGAGGCATCTTCGCTATTCCAGCGAACGGATTATGTGGTTCATCGAAAGCTGGAGGGGAGGCAGTAATGGTCCTCTTAAAGATATGATTTTGAGCCACGGCCTCCTGACTATTACCCTTCTCGCTTTCCGCCTCGTCTCCGACCGCTACTTTATTGATACTCGTGGCCTTCGGGGAATGTTCAAGGCCGGAGCCATGCGAAAGTTGCGAGTGATTCTGTCGTATATTGGCTAATATCTGAACTTTAGATGTTCGCAGTAGGGCTTCTTTCTGCGAAACCTGCGAGAGCTTCCGAGAAGTTTCGACAGATTTTGTTGCATTTTCTGGGGGGGTCACATTTTCTTCAACATTAGCCCCGCGCAGCTGCTGAGGTTTTGGTGCCCCGAGTAGAGCCTTGAGCAGATCGTCGTTGCCACTTTGTTCTCTTTCAACTTGGCTAGCTGGCTGGCGGGGGTCCTTGCTAAGTAGTCCTAGATCCTGTGTGGCAAAATCTTGTTGGGTGCGAGGGTCGTCTTGTGTCGCAACTCCCTGGAGAACAGAAGTTTCTACATGCCGAGGCGGAGTGAATTGGGAGAGTGGCCTGTCGTGGGGGTTGGAGTCCAACATCAAGGCTCTGACATGACTGAGTGTCTGCGCGATCGTAGATGATTTCAAGATATCGCTAGGATGTCCAAACCAAGAGGAGTTCTCACTTCCCAGAACCTTAAAATCTTCAATCTCAAGTAGTAGCGGATAAGACCTCGAAGTAGAATTCAAGATCTATTATCGATTTAGTAATAGATGATGGTGCGGGGTACAGCCAAACTCACTAGCTTGCATCTTTTGACAGTTATGATGCTCCCACAAATAGGCTCTGCTGGATTCCGAGAATGAATCTTTGCTCGGATAATAGTTTTCGAATCAGAGACCTCTGCAACCGATGTAGAAAGAAACTATATTTATGTTAGCACAAGGGCAGGATTCGGGGCATAGGATAGAGGTTCTTACGCGAAGGAACTGGACGGGTTTTCCATTCCCTAGATGTATTTGCAGGCAATCTGTGCCGAATGTTTCGAAACCCTTGATGGATCTCTCCAGCTTCTGCTGGATTGAGGTTTCTATCCAGGGACGGCGAAGAAAGTTGCTCATGCTCGATTTTCAAGATAATAAAGGGCGATAAGCTTGCAGCCTTGCAGAACGATGTGTCACGACGATCCCTAGGGAGTATAGGGAGTATAGGGAGTATGAGGAGTATTCTGGTAGGACGGGAGGCTTGGGAAGGGCTCCGTTGGCGGTTTCCATCCCACCACGTGCGCCAGTTTTGCAAGCTGAGAGAAGGCCAAGCACTGGTAAATACTTGATAATCAAGCAAGATACGAGACAGGACATGCCCGGCACTCTGAGTAGTCTTATGAAATGAGATAAGGGAGTTGATATTTCGGCCTCAGAATATGTGGAGGTTGGCAGTTGTGTGGAGACGCGTTCTTGTCGCCAGCTCACGCGACCGAGAGATGACGGTGCGTACAGAGTAGGATTCCGCTATTTGCAGCCCTATTCCGGTGCTACTTGACCTCTCTGCAGCAAAGTTGCCCGAAAATGCATTTGTAACCGTCCCGCTATTTGCACCCCTATTCTGCTACTGCGACAATGGTAGCTTACTGCTCGGTACATGTGGCTGATGTACCGATTATGTGGCTGGTGCATACAACGCTGTATGGCTGATATGTGTGGCTGGTGTATGTGGCGCACCCATCCGTCTTTGCGTTGATACCTTGATTTGCAGGCCAGCAGCCGAGGGGAAGCCGTCCAAGTGAACCCTTGTTCCATTACATGGCCGAATCGCCGGCACCTGCCGCTGACCACCTCCTCGGGTGGATTTCAAGCTTGTGTTTACCTCATAGGAGAGTAGGCGACGACGCAACTCGTGAAGGCAACCGCACACTTATCAGGAACAGACTATCCGGACCAAACTATCGTACCTCTTAACTTGCAAGCAAAACATTCTCACTCTTCCTCCCCTCCTCTCCCCCGACAACGACAATGTTTATCTCCCTCGCGGATTAATCTCGAGTCACAGCGCAACTCCCTCCCCACTGTCCGATTTTCGAATGCTAGCACGAGAAATGTAGAGGCTCTCGACGTCAGCGTGTGACGTCCTGGTGCTCTTGCCGCAGAATACTACTAGTGACCAGTACGCCAATTACAACCTGTGTCTTCTCTGCTCCGAGCCTTAATCTGGTGGTCGACAATTATCCCTGGTACTCCATCTACGGTGACTATTTGAACCGGCACTGGCGACTGACGCAGACTAGCAGATATATATCAGTTTCCTGCCCGCACACCACCCCGCGAGTTCATGACATGTTCTTCTGCTTCGAAAGCCGTCCTTGTGGCAGCCTGTTTCCTACTTGATATCTGGCTCTCGTAGCTCGACGAATTCACTCCCCAAGATCCACCCCTCAATAGGCTAGAGTCAGCAACGCCGAAGCAAAATCGCACCTCTCCATCATGCCGACCACCGTTTCTCCAAAAGCTCCTTCGTTAGCGCCGCTTGGCCTTCGTTCACGACGAGGTTCACTAGCCTCATTGACAGGTTCAACTCCTGTAAATAAAGAACAACTTGCAGAGGCACTAGACAAAATACACAGCACAGCATGCCAATCCGAGACGCTCACCACATTCAACGAATTTGCCTCTCCTCCACCACCATCGATCAATACCGAGAGCAAAGGAATAGCTGGAGATATCATGCAGAATGGGTTGAGTGGTCTATACAGTCGATTCCGTGGTGCAGTAGGCGCGGTGAAAGAGAAGACGACTTCAGTGTCAGGCAAAAGCGAACATGAGAGTGCAGAGAGTGCTTCCATAAAGAGCCAGACGAGTGCGACGCCCACCTCCAAAGTGTCTATAGCTCCCACCAGAGAAGACAGTGGTATCACAGCGTCGCCTGTGGCACTATCAGCATCGTCTTCCCAACTTCAATCGCCAACTACTGCCTCTTCTTTTATACACTCTTCCGAGAGTCAATCCCAAGCGACTAAATCTTCCAAGACATCGTTTGTGTCGACACCTGCAACATCCAAATCAGCATCCTCAAGTCGTCCTTCTATGGCGCCAATGACCAAGGCTAAAGCAGCGTCTGCAGTTGTCCCCACGGTCGCTACTGTGAATGCCTTCAAGGATGGAGACAAGGAACGTACTGCTGCAGTAGAAAAACAAAAGTCTGAAGCCAGTTCCTCTGCCTCAACCCCCAACGGCTATGACCGCCAGCAGGGCTTCACCTTTGGTGACGCTCGACTTACTAGACTATCGCTCGACGATGAGGCTATGTTAGAGGATACCGAGGCTACTGATGATGATAAGACAGATGATGGGCGCTCGTTTGGGACCCCACATTCTTTACAGGACACTATTGGCGTAGATGGCGCTATTGAAGCTCGAAGGCTAGCTCCAGGCACGAAAAACGCGTCAACAGCATTGTCATCATTGCAGGCAACTGGCGGGTCACGTTCTGGTTTATCACAACGAGGCCCAATAGATAGAATAAGGCGACCAGCTGCTATCGAGCGTATCACCCAGTCGCACCTCCCTGGTTATCAACCATCCAGGGCTTCCTCGACCGATCGGAGCATCGCCGAAACAAATCTTGTCACTACGTCCGCCCATAATAGTGTTCGACATGGGTCTTTTTCTATTGAAGATGGTACTCGGAGTTCTTCCGGAACACAGCGAATTCCCGGGACAACCAGTAATGAAGGCGCGCCCGAAGCTGTCAGTGCTAGATTGGAGCAAATGAGAAAGCAGGTTTTAAGCAAAGAGTTCTGGATGGCGGACGAGATCTGTAAGGAATGCTTCCTCTGCGGCGATGCATTCTCTGCTTTCAGAAGAAAGCACCATTGCCGCACGTGTGGTTGCATATTTGATTCGAAGTGTACCTCAATCATATCCGGTCAACGATTTGGAGTTCAAGGCTCCCTTAGAGTTTGTAAGACCTGCCTAGATATCATCAATCGGAGGCACGATAGCAGCGGTTCGGACGATTCAGAGGATGATTCGTCGCTGCCGACTTTCTTCCAGTCACAACAAGCAAAGTTTGACGGGGGCGCCAGAAATGACACATCAGAGTCCTTGGGATATGTTCTTGAAGGGCAACGATCTATACAGGACACGAAAGGACGGCCTCTTCCGACTCCAATGATGGCAATCCCGGCGACGAGGAGAATTGGCGACTCGACGAATCGCAGATCAGCCGTCCTCGAGATTGATGCCCCACAGCTCTCTCGGCCAGGATCGTCGAGATCATTAAAAGCACTTTCGACCTCCGCTACACGTCCTCCATCCTCTAGCCATAAGAGGCACCAGTCCAAGCATAATTTCCTCAATCGCTTCAAGGCGACCGTGGAAGAAAGAGCCCCATTTCATCGCGGGGCCACAGAAGACATGGCAAAGAAGTCTCGACTTCCTGCCTTCCACGATGATAACATTATCGACCCAGATCTAGCCCCATATATGTCGGATGAGGGGTCAAGCACGGATGAGCAAATGAGCATTTTTGCAACAATGAACAGCGGCACTATGCTGAGTCCTAGTTTTGAAAACGATCGTTCCGGATTTGGCTCCTTGATGAGCGCAAGCAAAAGAAACAGGGCACGGACAATAGACAAAAGCGTTAGTGGAGTAAGCTTCACTACTCGTGGCCAGGATGATGCCAATGGCGGTACCTCTTTGGGCGGTTACTCAAGACCAAACAGGCGGCGAAATCTCAGTGCTGCAAGCAACCATCTTCATCATGCGCGGGCCTCGCCAAGAACCCTCCTTCAGGGGTTCGGCAATCTGGACGAGGAAGCAATGGGTGTTGATAATCCATATAATTCGAAACTCTTGCCTACTCGGGTAACACGAAGCGCTTCAATGAGGGACGCCAAAGCACCTGCTATTGAGTTGAACGATGCTAGTCTACATCATGTGCGACGATTATTGCATCAGCTACTTCAAGACAACAACATTCCCACCGTGGCTTCGTGGGAGAAGGCCCTAATACCAATTTTACTCCAGTGCACAGACGACGTTAATCCAAACGTGCGACAGGATGAAGATATGGACATCCGGCATTTTGTGAAAGTCAAGAAGATCCCCGGTGGAAAACCTGGCGACACTTCTTACGTGTCAGGGGTGGTCTTTACGAAAAACTTGGCTCTCAAAAGTATGCCAAGAACAATCTCGAATCCTCGTATTGTGATTGTTTCCTTTGCAATCGAGTATCAGAGGCACCAACAACATTTCATGAGCCTGGAACCCGTGATAGCTCAAGAGAAGGAGTTCCTGAGAAACATGGTGAACAGAATCGCCTCTTTACGTCCTCAACTTCTCTTGGTGCAAAAATCGGTCGCCGGATTGGCCCTCCAGTATCTTGCTGAAGCAGGTATTGCGGTTGCATACAATGTAAAGCAATCCGTCATTGAAGCTGTCTCGCGTTGTGCTCAAACTGAGGTCATCAGTTCAATTGATATGGTTGCCTTGCGGCCAGTCCACATCGGAAAATGCTCCGGTTTCGATGTAAAGACGTTCGTCCACCGAGATATACCGGGGAAGAAGAAGACTTACATTTACTTGTCCGGCTGTCCTAAAGATCTTGGGTGCACCATAGCTCTCCGTGGAGCAAACATCGGTGTCCTCACAAGAATGAAACAAATCGCCGAGTTTATGGTATACGTCGTGTACAACCTCAAGCTCGAGACATGTTTGATGCGCGATGAGTTTGTTCTCATTCCCTCGGTTGCAGATCACAGCGGGAGCATCACGCCAACTCTTCAGTTCACATCACGTAGGACCCATTCTACATCGGGTAGTACTGGCGCTAAGCCTGATGTGCTCCACGCTGCTAGCGACAAACTCCAAGATGTTGCTGATGCTGGTAATGGTACCCAAGTTGGTGAGAGTCACAATAGCGATGCAACCAGCAAAGATCAGAGCCGTATGTCTCAGCCATCCAGCATGGAGGCCAGCAACGCAGACATTTCTCAATCGCTGCCTGGTGAAAAGTCAGAGCAACCTTTGGCAACCCCAAAATTTGTGTCCGCCCACGAATCGCATGCACATGGATCTCATGAAGAGCAAGTTCCAGAAGACATACCAATGCCGACATTCTACAGTGATATGGTCGCGAAACATCAGACAAAGATACTGTCCATATCACCTTTTGTCAAGTTCGTCCAGCCGTACCTTTTGATGAGAGCACGAGAACAAGAGAGAAGACTGGCATATTTGAAGAAGCTTCGAGATAAAGATACCTTCGAGGAGTTGACCGAGAACGAAAAGGCAAAACCTCAAAAATTTCAGTTAATTAAACCGGAGATGGTCCATGAAACTGTGAAGCGAGCGCCACGACAGATAATGGAGGTTCTCCATGCTGTCCACGATGCCGAATACGACAAGGCATATCATAATTATCAGACGCAAACCCGACAGTGGGAGAATTATATTCAGGGCAACTTAAATCTCTTTGAGCCTCACGCTCACCAAAACATCACGGTGCTCCACACCTTGGTCTGCACGGCAACAACTATTCCTTGTGCCGGGCCAGAACTATTGTCTTTGGCCTTCTACAAAGAGTTTGACCTACCCAGGCGCGAGTTCGACCCCGATTGTACCCTTGGTAGCTACGTAGAAGACCTATGCAGAAGTGTCAGCACTGTCTGTACGGCGAATGGATGTGACCGCAAAATGTCGGAGCATCACAGAACTTATGTGCATGGTGAAGCACGAATAACAGTCTTCGTGGAAATGTCACCGTGTAAAATCAAAGGCTTGCAAGACTCTATCTTAATGTGGAGCTATTGCAAGGTCTGTCAGAAGGAGACGCAGGTCATGCCCGTGTCCGAAAGCACTTGGAAGTATTCACTCGGCAAATATCTAGAGCTCTCATTCTGGAGCAGCGAGTTGCGATTGCGAGCCGGAGTCTGCCCACACGACATCCACCGTGACCATTTACGATACTTTGGTTATCGAAATGTGGCTGTACGCATCCATTATGATCCGATCGACGTGCTAGAAATCGTCGTGCCTCGAACACGAATTACATGGAAGGTAGACAACGATTTGAGACTCAAGAATGATCTGTTCAATAAGGCGGAGGAGAGATGGAATCGTCTTATGACCTCGGTCAATTCAAGAATCAAGCGCATCAACATTGATAGTGTCTCACCTGAGAAGGCCGAGGCTTGTAAAGCGGAAGTAGAGAGACTTTCGAAACGTGCTCACGAGGAGCATGCAGCTCTCCTCCGAAAACTTCGAGAACAGTACATGAACTCCAAGTACTATGAAGTGATCCCTCTCAATAGAGCAATCAGGGCTATGCAGGAGAAAGCAGCAGATTGGGATAATGCCTTTGCAGATTTTGATGCTAATTTTTTCCCTTCTGAGAAGGACATCAGGAGACTTGCGGCGCTTCAGCTCAAAAAGATGTTCATTGACCGTGATGAGTCGACAGCATCGGTGGTGTCCTCGAACACAAACGAGCTAGCATCAGACGTAGATGAAAAGTCTCCATCTGGTTCTGTGGAGATTATCCGCCATCCTTCTGTTCTCGAGACTGAAGCGCGCGACACGTTTCTGTCTGAACCTGACGAAGATCCATCATCGGCAACGGATTCCCTCCCAATCCCCGACTCAGCTTTCACTACTGTAGAGTCGAGCAATGCCCAAAGCTTAATATTGGACCACGAGGGTATTGCGCACCTTGATCTCGCGTTAACGAAGCCGGCGTACCATAACGGGCAGGTCTCAACTGAGGCGCCAACGACGCCTAACACGCCGGCGTTGACCACACCGTCAGAGATTCAGCTCAGCTCTACCCGCCAAACGCCCTCTTCGTCGAACGAAACCACGTTGACCGAAAAGATAGACCAGCTTCGAAAAACAACACTTGCCATGTCAGGGCCGCAAATTGGTCAAGCAGAGGCCTCTAGTATACCCCGGCCAGCCGAGAGAGCGCCCGCCCGACGAACTGCAACTGCTGCCTCGCCTCCAATGAATCGGACACGATCTCAACCTACTGGAACCATCCGTCGAACAACAATGAATACCAAGTTTTCGAGACAGGGCGATACTAAAAAGCCCGAACCTGCAACCACCATTGAAACCCTAAAGACTTCGACCACGGAGCCTGTGAGAGCAACGGACAAGAAGCTGTCCGAGAGGCTGGGTTTGGGCACCATTAAAGCTCACCGAAAGGGTCACTCTCTGATCCCACGGTCTGTGCAAGCAAAGCGCAAGTCTGATTCCAAGGTATCAACGTTGGCCAAGCATTTTGAGCAACTCAGTAGAGAGTTTGAGAGAGAACGACAACGGGATAGAAAACAACGTGCTGCCAAAGTTTCACAGTCGCGAGCGTTCCCAAAGGCCTCCTCAAAACCAATAGTTGAGGTTTACAAAGATGCCAACGAAGCTGTCGAGCAACAAGGTCCTAGTGACGAGAACTCGATAGCGTTGCAATCCACACAACTCAACTCGGAACAACCTACAGTTGTACAGGGTCTTGCAGGGTTGAATACTGAGTGTGCTGGTGGCGGCACCGCACCTCATTCGCCTACTGACACTGCAGCTACGGCCGATGAGACCACAACTGAAGCAGAGGACGACAATAATCATACTACCAGTCAGGCGGGCTCGGATGACGAAGGAACTGTCAGCGATGCAGACCATCCATTGCTGGATGACATACTCCCCGGAGCGGCTGAGCTGGCTGAATCTCTAACCAACACCAGTGCCGATATAGCCTTAGAGATCCCCAGACATGAAAAAACTAGCTTGATGAAAATGCTCACCAATTTCTGGGCAGAACGATCGGCAAGTGGTTGGACGCCCCTGGATTATCCCATCAACGCTGGCGATCACATCTTTGCCGACGAGGATGTGATCATTCGAGAGGACGAGCCAAGCTCCCTAATTGCGTTCACTTTGCAATCACAGTCTTACAAGGAGAAATTGGACGAGATCCGAGCCCATGGGATATCGAACAATGCTGGGTATCCCGCTGCAGCTTCAGATTCTGGTATGCCCGATTTGTGCGAGGATGGAATCAATCAAGTCGAAGTTGAAAATTCCTTGAAGCGCTCCACTGGCACTCATCTTGCTTGTTCTTTCTCCGATGGGTCGGCGAGGATGCAATGCAAGATCTTCTACGCAGAGCAGTTCGACGCTGTACGACGAAAATGCGGCGTTGCTGATCGCATCGTGGAGTCCCTTTCAAGATGCTTGAAATGGGATTCCAAGGGCGGCAAAACCAAATCGGTTTTCTTGAAGACGCTAGATGATCGACTCGTGATCAAGTCGCTATCCCCTGTGGAAACAAAGGCGTTCCTTGAGTTCGCCCCTGCTTACTTCGGCATCATGGCCGAGGCCCTTTTTCACGAACTTCCAACTGTCATTGCGAAGATGCTCGGCTTCTATCAGATTGCCATCAAGAATCCCACAACCGGGATCGAGATTAAATGGGACGTCCTTGTCATGGAGAATCTCTTTTACGATAGACAACTGACACGAATCTTCGACCTCAAGGGTTCCATGCGAAATCGCAAGATCCAGTCAACTGGAGAGCAGAATGAAGTTCTACTCGATGAGAATATGGTCGAGTTCATATACGAATCGCCACTCTTTGCACGCGAGCATTCCAAAAAGCTACTCAAATCAGCGATCTTCAATGACACTTTGTTCTTACAAAGAAATGATGTGATGGACTACTCCTTGATGGTCGCGGTTGATGAAGCGCGTAAAGAACTTGTAGTGGGAATTATTGACGTGGTCCGAACGTACACATGGGATAAGAAGCTCGAATCGTGGATAAAGGATCGTGGATTCGCGGGCGGTGGTCGCAATAGACCCACAGTGACATCGCCAAAGGAATACAAGGCCCGCTTCCGGGAGGCTATGGAGCGGTATATTCTCTATGGTAAGCTTCTCCTTGTTTTGCTTTTAAACTCGATTTCTAATATTCTTACTAGCTCCCAACTCGTGGCATCAGTGGCAACAAGATCCAAAACAAGCTCCTAGAGAGACGAAATCCATTGAGGGCCCGGAATAGACGGCAGTAGACTCGCACATAGAAGAAGCTTTTCGCGGTTAAATCGTACGGGTGCTCGACCCATCCTATTAATAGGTGGAGTCAGGAGTCAGGAACGCGCGCTACCCGTACGCACGGATGGGGTTTCGTATTGGCGTGAAGCGGTATAGAAGTAACATTTTTGCGAGATGATTGCATACGTAGCCTGGCGGGGGGCGGATAGGTGTTTTATTGGATGTTCGTACATACCCATATGCTGTTCTTTTGAAATACAAGAAGTCCTTTACTTTGAGCTTCCTAGTGGTGTTCTCTCCTGTGCTGTCGAGGGAAAGATCGAGTGAAGGATATGTTTTTCTTTAAGGCGCTTTGATCTTGTGAGATGGTTAGAGAGTAGTTTTGGAGCTAACCATTTCGAGCAACTAAAAACTTTTCATATATGTAGGAAGAGAAGCTTGAGCTAATTGTTCTTAAGGTTTATAAACAATTATTCTTTTCGTACGGCTTAAGCAATCATCTTAAATGTTTGAAAACGAACTAGAGAATCAGAGGAATGGAACTTATAGAGGGCTAACTCGTCAGACTTAGCTATAAATACGAGTAGCTCTAGGTCCAGTCCTGTCTACGGTACAGGATCGACTACCCACGCACTCAGCTGCCCTCCCTTATTGTGGCAATCTCATCTCGAAAGAACCACACGTTCATCTTTGCAATCTCAGATCGTGAGGGAAGGCTAGGCAGCGTTTATCAAAATAGAATACCCGGGCACTCAGCCCTCTTTGCCAGCTTGCCAAGAGAACTGCACTTCCCTTATCTCCATTCCACCCCTGCGGCAGTCTTTACGGTTAAAATCGACTAAGAACTTTAAAAATGCCCCCCTATATTTTAAAAATACCTCTCTATGTAAAAATTACATATCAACTCGCTTAAGTAGTGTAATTGCGATATACTTTGTTTCCCCCTCGACTTTTAAAACTACCCTTCTTTTTAATTCGAGCTCTCTACCACTTACGTCTCGTTGTCAAGGAGGGTGGAAGCTGGTATCGCGGTAGGTGGCTAGTATACTAAATATTAACAGTTCGATCAAGTCGGAATTGTCCCTAAAATAAACATATTAAAATATAGAGCGCCATAATTATCTATATCTAGAAAGCTAGTGAATTAGCCCTAAATTAAACAAGTTACAAATAAACGAATTATGGTTAGTGGGGTGGACAGAGGGCAATGGTTCGCTAAAATCACAAATTGAAGTGGCCTAGTACTGTAACAAGCTTTCGACGGTTATATCAATCTCGACAACAGCATAAACAACATATCCCGTGTCTATCGATATATCTAATTCATCCAGCTATGTACAGAGAATACACTCGTATACTAGATAGCCTTATAGAAGACTAACATATCAAAGATCCCACCGCTCACGCACGTACTTACATTCCTCGCCACTCAGCACAGCCCTTTCCTCCAGTCAACCCGCCTTAAGAGCTGTGCTCATCTTTCCACACAACTCCCCTTAAGCACCGTTGATAATAAAGATCTCTCCCGTAGAATCACTGCTCATAAACAGCCGATCCTTATTATCGAAGGCCAAGCCCGAAGGCCTGAAGCAGTTGTAGGGACACCCCCCCATGTTCGAGTTCGACATGACGTGAACACCTGCTTGGGTACTGGTGGATGGTTCCTTGGGTTGGCCATCGGCGTTGAAGTCAACGCGGTCGAGACGGAAGCCGTCTGCTGGGTTGCGATTCCTAAATCAGGGTTAGTATGAGAGGAAGAGTATACATTGGAGGAGGAGAACAGGAGGACGTACCAGCTCCCATGCCAACTAATATAAGCCGCACTCCCATCCCTCTTAAACTTAATATCAATCGGACTATTATGTGCCGGAAACACCAAGCGCGGCGCCGTCCTACTCTTACAATTCGCATCCTGCGCCGCCGTCTGACTATATCCCTCAACCCAGAATTGCTCGCCGACCTGAATCCCGTTAATACCCAGGACACTTGTATCGTAGGCGGGGATACACTCTGGGTAGCCGTAGTTGGCGCCGAGGTCGCTGGAGTCGAGTTGGCCGTGGAAGTTGAGTTTCTCGCCCGGGTTGGTGTTGTGGATGTCTCTGTTGTTGCGTCTTACGTCGTCTTCACCCTGGTCGATGGACCACTGTTTTCACATATATCAGTACACCTCCAACGTAGCTGACAAGGGGCAAGGTTCTTACGATATCGCCATTAGCAAGATTCTCCCCAATCCCCACCGGATTTCTCAATCCCCAACCCAGCAAGAACCCCCCTGTCGTATACGCCACGGGGTTCCTCGTCACCTCCGTCAGATTAAACACACGAATCATACTTCGTCCTGTACTGATGCTCTTCGCGCCCGTGTCGATGTTGCCGTCGGAGCCACGGCCGACCATGATGAGCTCGGGGAATTTCTTGGAGACGAGGAGTGTGCGGGTGAGATGGAGACCGCCGTTGCGCATGCTGTTAATGATGGTCTTCTTGCCGGTGGCAGTGCCGGCTGAGGCATCGTAGGCGTAGGCGTCGACGTTGGAGAGGGAGGAGACGTAGAGGGTTTTGCCGTCGGAGGAGAGCTCGATGCCGTGGTTTAACTGGGGAATGTGTCAGCGACCTTGTGTCTGTAAAGATGGGGGAGAGGGAGAAGGAGAGGGAGGGGAGGGAAGAGGAGAAAGAGAGACAGTTGCGAAAATCTTTCGAGAGCAACTCCAATAGGGGAATCCAGAGAGCCTTCGTCCCCAACTCCCCCTCCCCAATCCCTCCTCCATATCATCCCCTCCCTCCCTATAACAAGAAAGAAGAAAACACTCGCACTCACAGCAGCATCATTAACAATCTGCTTACTACTCGCCACGCAAACATTCGTCCCATCATCCCTCAACCGAACCTGCCTCACCCCTCCCCCTGCCTGCTCAATCACCAGCAGATTCCCCTCCTTATCAAAGATGATATCCCGTGGCGACCTCAAGCCATTCATAACCACTTTCGCGGAGAGGCCACCAGCGAAGGACGCAGAGTAGCGAGGGTTGATCGTTCCGCATGATTGGGCATGGGAGAGGGGGAGGAGGAGGGCGAGGGTGGTGAGGATGAGGGTTGGCGATAGCATCTTGACGACAGAAGTTGGGGGACCGAGATGGGAACTACTCTGGTGAGAGAGTAGGTGTTGAGAGTCGGAATAATATCTCCCCCCTCTCTCGAAATTCCCAAACATATAAATCCCCCCCATAGCGACTTTCCCCTTCATGTCTCCCCAACTGCCGGACTTCCCCTCTCACGATCTACCACCGCCAAGTCAGTCATAAAACAACATCAACTGGTAGAGCGGAGAGGTAGCAATCTACCGCGCCATCGCGTGTGCCTGGGTATATCTCACGTATGAACTAGTGGTCGCGATAGATGCGGGGCAGCAGCGCGGCTGAATTGCGCTGAATACCCAACGACTTGGTGACGACAAGCCAAGAAGGATGAGAACATAAAGGGGATATTGGATGGCGGGTTGGGTCATGTGCGTGCTGAGAGGGTGCTGGCTCTACAGTAATGTTAGGATTCGGTTGTGAAGATGGAAGGGGAAGGGGGAGGGGGGATGTTGACATTTGGTTCTCCGCCCGGTAATCCTCGAAACAAATGACAGTTGTGTAGACCAAGACCAAATATTCTCTAAACTCGCCCAAGTCGTAGTCGTCTATCATCTCATCCACACTGGAGCCCTCCTAACTGCGTGAGGGAACACCGGGGGAATATCTCCCCCTCGCCTATCCCTAGACGATTCCCATTCCCATCAACCTCCCTCAACTCCTAATCCTCAGAATTCTTGAGGAGAATATCTCCCCTCACCCATCCTCCAGACGATTTCCATTCACATCGACCCCCCCAAAACCCCCGATGGACAGGATTCTTCTGCCGAGAACACTTTCAATTCGTGTATTTACAGGATGACTTCCCGGCCAGTGAGGACCTAGCTTCGAGACAGCGAAATCATCGACCGATGATCTCGACGACGGACCTCTAGGAGCATCCTTCTCACATAGGTTCAGTTGACGACCTCGCCTCATCTTACGCCACTGACCTACCTGTTGGCTTCTTCGACTCCCACTCCTTGGGTCTCTTCTGATCGTGCTGTACTTCCACATCCCACATTCCATCTCCTAATTCCTCTCTTCCCATAGATGTCCGCCAATTCCGCCACCTCTCCCTCTACATGCTGCGCTCTACTCAAAAACCATACTCTTCGCGTCTCCTCCGATCCAGCAAGCGTGTGATACCGTAGCACAGACAAAGGGTAATTCGTATCTACCATCTGCAGTGAACCGTAACAAATCTCCCTGTTCTGCAAATCCCCGACATGTACTGTGCCTCCCTGGCCGAGGATCTGGAAGGCATTGATTCCGTTTTCGAGCTACTCCACCCTCCTCCGTCTAGAATAAGTTTAGTATTTCTATTGGGGCTTGCGTGACCCACCAATCCATATTTCGCATCTAAAATTCCCCTAACAAGCTAAAAGACCAGGTACTCACCTCCCAAGTCAAAATAATCGTCAAAAAAGAGGAGACGTAGAAAGCCAACCATGTACATTATATATCCTCCGCCTCTCCCTATGAACACAGCAAGATAGCTTCCCAAGGCGGTCTCGATACACGAAGTCAAAGGGGTATCGTCTAAATACAAGATAGACCTTTAAAACAAGGTTGGGTTTTCAATATCCTTTGATCATGACCCTGAACTCCATATCCCCTTCCCAAGATAAGATTTAATGATTTCGTCCCATTTGCCATGCCGCTGCAGCGAAAATGCCAGTATGCTTATCGTACAAGAACTCCAGATGTTGCGCCCACCTTCTGTGCTGTCTATATGTTTTATACGCGTTTCGAAGTCGCGAGTTCGGGTTATGAAGGGCAGTAATCGTACGAGGTATAGTTTCGACCACCCATCCATTCTGTGAGGCGTTCGAGGGTGAGAGCGTTGGTGCCTCTGTTCGCTTTTGCGAAGACGGTATCGTAGGGGTGGAGATTCGTGCCGAAATAGGAGTTCTCGTACAGAGCGTCCTTGTATTCCCGGCATTCCTCCTGGTAGTGCTTGCTCATGTGGAACGCGGTCATCATGGTATCCACGTCGTAGCCCGCAGCTTTGATCAACGGCGTGCTGTAAACTTCGACTGCGACTGCTCTCCAATATTCGTGCGGGCAGGAATTGATGCCTGCGATATCCATTGGTGGGACGGGCTCACCGTCTGGGAGTGGTGGGAGAGAGGCTCTAGTCGCATTGGTTTGCTCTTCGGTGGGGAAGAGGAGGATTTCGAGACCGACGCGATCGGTAGCCCAAATCATGGATTGGACGTGGTTTGCGGGTTTGCAGTTGAAGGTCATACCCATGAGCTGTGTTTTGTAGAAAGTCAGTTCGCGTTATGAATGAAAGGGAGGAAAGCGTGGACAACGGGAGGAGACGGACCTTGACCGTGTCTGTGATGCGATCGAGATACATGTCGCTCCAACATCCTGTCGACCAATATGGCAAGAAAGGCCCTCGAATACTAGCGTTCAAGGTGATGTATCTCTTGTATCTCTTGTACAAGTCATCCTTCAACAAAACCTCGGCAAATGCGCCCAGGTCGTAGCAGTCGTTCGCCCTCTTGATATATTTGATGTTTGGCTCCTTGGGTAGAATGTCTTCGGCCTTGTTCTCGCCGTTCAGGATGAAGAGGAAGTCGGCGCCTGCGTGCAGACCATGTCTGATGAAGAATTCGAAGTTCTTGCGCGAATTCTCCGTCTCGAAGTAGGCGTATAAGATCAGAGGACGATCGGTCTCGACTTGGTTCTTTCTTTCCGCCGTGATTGTGACTGCGGGGGGGTTGGCGACAGGTGTGGCTACGCCCGAGGCTTTCTCTGGATCTTGCGCTGATGCTGATGCTAGTTCTGGTGCTGGTGCTGGTGCTGATGGTGGTGTTGATGGTGGTGTTGGTGTTGCTTTCACAGGAGCTGTATCCTTATGGAAGTCTACTATTGCCTCAACCGTGGCTTGAGACTGTTGTCGCAACGCCCACAGCGACCACAGCAATAGCAGCGCACCCAATGCAGTAATCCACATTGTGCGTGGCTTTGCATTCATGACGGCTGACATGTTGGTAATTGGAGAGGTCGTAGGACGATGGTGGAGGTTGAAAAGAGACTACTTGTCAGATTCGATCAGGCTCGATTCCTATGAGGATAACGAGTAACGACGGCATGCGGCCTGTCCCTCTATGTAAGGACTAGTGCACGATAGGAGGATGGGCAACCGAGAAGAGGCAGATGCGAAGAAACAGAAGTGATGTTGATTCCAAAAATCAGATTGGGCGTCCTTAAATTTCTCCTACAATTCTGGAGTAAAGACCGCCCCTATTTCTGTCTGATCACGTTTGCCAAGCGGCTCACGCCGCTTCAACTTGTACTGTAAGGGGGTGATCCGTCTCGCGTCTCACATCTGGCATCTCCATGGAGTCTATTCTTATCTCTAGGATGCCGTACATATACAGTACCTTACTCGTCATTTCGTTGCTTATCCACAGAGGATTCCTTAGTCTCCGAAGTAAACACGGGTGGGATTGGGTTGGGTCACCTGACTTGCGACCACGGCCACGTGTACGAGCACCGGCCCCCGATATGAAGGTGATCTCTATGATCTACTGTATCGGCCAAGTCTAGAAAAATGCTTGTCCTCTTGTCACCCATTGATATTGCTCGATTATTACGTACCAATTATAGAAGCTTTGTGACCTTATCTTGTCCAACGCCCCCATATTTGTCTTCCCTACTCGTGCAAGAAAGTTGCTGCCTTCAGCTGGCGTGTAAGTGAGGCACAGGAAAGACTCTCCTACTTTCCCACGCCTCAATTATGGTGGACCAGGTTGACAGGTTGTGCAAATAGAATTCGCCGCCTTGTGACTTTCGACTTTTGGCTTTTAGCTTTTAGTTAATTTGTATGCCTACCACATAGTAATTAGATACAAATGAGCTAAATACGCGTAGCTAATTACCATGTAGTGGGTATACTAATTCACTAAAAGCCAAAAGCCGAAAGTCGGAAAGTCGGCGAATTCTATTTACACAACCTGTTAACCTAAGTCCACCATAATCAGGTCGGTGACAAGTCCGATACTCGAGAATAGCTAACTAACTAAGTAAACAAGGTTACGTAAAGTTCTATCTACCTTCTATGGCCGGATATTTATCGGCCGGATATTATTCCTAGCTAGCGCGTCACTAGGGCTTTATATAACAAAATAAACCTATCGCCTTCGCTAATCACAAAGGAGCGCGAATTCCACAACCACTATGGTGTAGTGGTTAGTAGTCAGTGATTCGCATATATCATCGCTTACGAATAAATCCATGCGAAGCCTACTGTATCAGAGGTAGGGGGTTAGCTGAGGTATCAATCCATCAGACTAGTTAGAGTCGCCTCTGGGGGAAATAAAATCAGTTCGCCTGGTTTCAACCCGCCACTCCTTGAGGAGTGGCGGGAATGTTTTGTCAATTTGAGGTTAGGGAATTTAAGTCACTAGCTGTGAGGTGTTGGGCTTTGTCAGCTACGGGGATGTTGGTCGAGTACGTAGAAGTCTGTGGAATGAATAATAATTAGGTGACTGAGCAGAATACACCGACTTCTATTTCAACCCCGCCATATCAAAGACGCCCATGCCTTCCTTATTTGAACGATTCCGGCCATTCCCAAACCTCTCCTGTGAATGGTATGACTCCTTCCGGATTCACGCCTTCGAAGCTGATCATCTGGTTTGCTACAACTTCGCAAGTATGGTAGACACAATCTTCGACCAGCTCAGAAACTTTGAGCCAGCTGCATGATGGGATGGAGAGGATGTAAACTTCTCTATAAGCCAGCCGCCCCTCGGAGCAAGATGCTCAAAGAATAGCCGCCAGGTTGCTCCCTTCAGGCTAGAAAGGGGGCGAGGTCACATGACTGTCCACTGTACTTACCTTACAAGCGAATGTCCTGAATTCAAGAGGCCAGATGTGGTTCCAAGAGTTAGAGTTCTTTTTAAGCCTTTGCTTCATTTTTGCTTGTAAAGTTGTTTCCGTTCATAGATGCGAATAACTCCTTGAATTCTTACATAATAATTTACAGTGTGATGCCCGACCGATTCATTACACGTACTAGATAACCTTACGGCACAGCAACCTGTTGCACCCCGGAGTTTCGGAGTCAATTTTCGGTACAAGGTTATTTTTATATTGTGTCGGGGAGACCTGGTCAGGTGATTTTACACGTGACTAGGTATGAGGATAAAAAGGGGTGGTTTATTGTTTAGTCGATAGGCACTTTTACAACTCCAAATGTTCTTTTTGGTTCGTAGCCAAGTCACCCCTATACAATATATCTTCACTTCTCAAGCCAGCAGACGGCAATGAGGCGAAAATTTTGAACGAATGTTATTGTATCGGTTCCCCTCTCTGTGCGAAGGGTAACATCGATGGAAATGGCAAATGAGAAAATGGAAGATGAGGCTCTGAGGCTTACGGGTATGGATACAGTCCTCAAATTGTGAGGATCTGGAATATAAAGTTGACGTTTGAGTAACCTTAGGTCACATGGAGCGCTTCAACATCACCCGCACCTCCCTAAAATTCTACAACAAAGTCAACGTCACTGCAAGATACGCTTTTCCATGCACCTTATTACCGTCAGGTAGCGCTCCCCCCTTGAAATCTCTCATCTATCAAACCCTCGCAGAAGGCCTAAAATCTCAATCCCTCCTCGGCGTTGTCATCGAGGATGAGGACACGCGAGAACCGAGATGGCGGCGCCTTGAGACGATTGATTTCGATGATGTTGTAAGCTTTGTCGAGGAGGACCCGGAGGGAAGCTGGGATGAGTGGATTTTGAAGGGACATCGAGAGGAACTCGATCGTGTGGATGAACTTCCTTTATGGCGTGTGGTCGTCGCGTCCAAGCCCCTGGAAGTAGCCACCGAAAGAGAGACGGGGACTTTCAAATTTGCGGTAGCATTCTTCTACCACCATGCGATCGGCGATGGACTTTCGGGCGCGGCATTCCATCTCACATTCAAAGATGCTCTGAACACTCTCCTCACAAGTCCGGTGGAGAGTGTTTGCAATTCCGGGGTGGAGATACAGAAGATCCCACTTGTTCACTGCCTGGAACAAGGCACCACAATGCCCCTCACAATCTGGTTCCTCCTCAAGAAAGTATTCACTTCTTACATCTACAATCCCGTCGACACCCTCTCATGGACCGGCCCTCTGATCTCCGCATCTATGCCGCGACCTCCTTGTAACCTAAAAAGTTTCGATATCGAACCACTAGCGGTAGCTCGTCTCGTAAAAAGATGTCGCGAAGAGAGAACGACAGTAACAGCGCTGGTAACTGTTCTTACGGCGCGGAAGCTGGCCTTGCTTTATCCGGAGTATAAACACTTCAAAGGCACGATCCCGTTCTCGATGAGGGGGTTTAGCGGCCACGGGGAGAGGGATATGGGGGTGTTTGTTACGAATATTGAACAGCTCTTCTGCTCCTCTCCCTCCACTCCCAGCGGATACATATCCTGCCGATCTCCTACCACCCCCAAATCTCTAGGAGATGATTTCGAGGATTCTAAGATTGGAGAGGAAGATACGCTGCTGTGGCAAAGCGCCCGGGAGATGAAGAATAAGTTAAATACCGGATCGGCGAGTCCGAAGAATCAGAATGTGGCATTACTTGCCTATGCGACGGATTATAAGAAGTTCTTCTTGAGTAGATTGGGGGCAGGGAGGGATCATGCGTTTGAGATTACGAATATTGGTGTCGTTGACGGCAGCGGCAGCGGCGAAGGAGCATCAGCGGGTGGAAATCATGAGGATAGAGAAAGCCAAAATGTGGTCTTTGACAAAGTGTCTTTCTCGGGTAGTATCAGTCTGTATGGGAGTCCTTATACGGTCGCGGTTGCGAGTGCGAAGGGGGGATGCATGAATGTTTGTGTGAGGTGGGGGGTGAATGTTGTTAGTGAGAGGGAGGCGAGGGGCTTTGCGGGCTGGTTGGAGAGGGAGTTGAAAGGTTTGTGTGAAGGGGGAGTGGGGAGGGGGAATGTAATATAATATAATAATGTGACTCGTGAGTTTTGAAGGTCACTCCTCAGATAGAATAGGAGTAACCAAGACCACCGAATTTCACCCAACAAAAAGCGGCACAAAGCCCAGAAAACGGAGGCTGGGGGGAACTTAAGTGTGCACAGTGGATAGTGCCGTTCGAAGATTGTCGAGGATATCCGGACGAACCGATCCAAGTTGGATGCTGAACCAACTGGGCGCTGTGGGCTTTCATTGTTGAAGGAGCTAGCGTGTTAGGATAAGCAAGGAAAGAGCAGTGGGAGCTGATGTATTGCGTAGACCGATAAGTAAGAAGAGGGAGGTGGCAGACTCTAAGATTCTGATATGTCAGTCAACAGGGAGATTTTCCCGAGGCAAATGAAAACTTGATATGGAAGTTAGATGGGAGACGAAGGATAGAGGATCCATGATGTTGAAGCTGGTCCATATAGCCATTTTTATTTATCGTGCCAACATATATACCCTGTTGAGCGGATGCTAAATGGAGGCAGGGACCGATTCGAAAAAACCACGAAATCATCCCGTCGCGCACTTTATTCCCCTGGGGGTTTGAACCTTGCCATAGGGAAAGGGCCCTGTGGAAGTTATGGGAGACAGTGGCGTCGCCCTTGGTATAGAACACCGCGATGACAATCCACCGTCTCGGAGTTGAAATAGTCTCGTCTGGAGGATTACCCTGATCAGGGAAGGGGACAACCAGAACGAGGGGGGGGACGGTGCTGTTACAAACGACTCCATGGGAACAAGTCACGTACTACCAAAATCATTCAGCTTCATAGAGCTATAAACAATTAGATAATCACCTGAATTGTTTCTATAGCTTTATCAAAAACATGAATGAATGTGTACGGAGTATATATCTCTCGCATCGCAAACACAGTTTATATCTACCCAACCCTCCCCCCCCACCCCCGGCGCGCACGCTCTAAAGACTTCCAAGAATGAAGACCACGGGATTAGAAATTAGACAAAAGATAAAAAGAAAATTGTGTGAGACGTGTCTAATGATACGTTCCTCCTCCGCTACACCGATTGCTCGGCTATCTATTTTCCATCCCTTTCCAACCCCATATCTCCTAGGGGATGCCAGAGAAGAGATGGAGCTTATCGTTCCATAACCGTCACCGAACTAGCATAACTCCCCGACCCACTAAAGCCTCTCGCTTCCCTGAAATTCATGATCGGCTCCTTCAACGAGCTGCGTCCACTGCTCTCCCCACCCAGGGTGCTCATCCGCGACCCCCTCGCCGGATATCTCAGGCTCGACATGCCACTCGTCGCATAACCATCCGGGCCCTTGAAGCCATCACTATAGCTAAGGTCGCTAATCGGACGCACGGTACGGCTGCGATAAGATGGCGCTTGGTATTTCCCAATCCAGAGCATTTGCTCATGCTCACGGAGATAGCGGCCCTCGGAGAAGGAATTCAGGACGTTGGTGCGGCCCATCATGCCGAGTTTACGGCGCTCCTCCTGCTTCTCGTACATGCGTTTCTGGATGATGGCGGTCTCCTCGCGCGTGGGGTTGAGGGAGAGTTTGGGGTGGTATCCGGGCGGGTCGTTGGCGAACGCGGACCATTCGTCGAGGAGGCCCAGGACGTTGACTTGGGCGCGGGCAAGGGAGACGGCGTCGTTGGGGGCGACGACGGCGGAGAATTTCTTGAAGGTAACCGGGTCTGTGACGACGCGGAAGGAGGCGCCAACGTCAGTGCAGACGACGGGGACGCCGGTTAGAGCTGCTTCTCCCATGGCTAGGGGGAGGCCTTCCGAGACGGAGGAGTTGAGGAAGAGCCAGGCGTCTTCGAGGACCTTGGAGGGGGACCCGAGGCCTTTGAGGACGACGTTGTCGCGGAGGGATTTGGAGGCGATGATTTCTTGACATTCGACGGAGTATGTGGGTGCTTTTTCCATGTCGCCGTAGATGTGGAGTTGATAGTCGCTGAAACCCCAAAGGTTGACGATGATATCTGCGGCTAAGATTGCCGTCTTGATGTCTTTGACAAATCTGACGTGGGACAACATAGTTACCGTTGGCACCTTGGACTTGATCTTCTCGATGGGCTTGAAGCTCTCCATGTTGCAAATACCGTTGACAACGGGATCGATCTTGCGTGCGTAGGATTTACGGTGCTCAATAGTGTTCTCCTGAGTACCGATCTCTACCTCCCATCCCGGGTTGAAGAAGTCTGCACATGGCAGGACAACGTCGGCGTGGTGAAGAATGAGAGTGGACGCCAGCTTTGACAGGGAGATAAGCGAGTTGCAAACGAAAGGAGAATCGAAGGACATGGAGGAAGACAAAAAGACAGTAACCTCTCTCCAACTGATGCAATGATCCCAGACATGGAAAGTGCAGTTGCGCTTGACTTTGCATACGATGCCATAAGACGCACCAGCGAAATGGTGAGAGGCTTGGAAAACATCAGGAATCTTCTCGGGAACAGGAATGGAGAAGATGAAGAGGTAACGATGCCACATGTCCAATGCGTTGTCGAGATGTAGCAGTGTAGGCTTCTCGGCATCCAACCACTCAGAGATAGGCTTGCAGTTTGGCATGTCTTCCGTGAGCCAAAGTTCTCTCCAAGCTTGCTTAACAATATCACTCTTCCAGACATCACTCCAATGGCGATTCGACTCGAAGTATGTGTTCAAGTCGACCAAAGCCTTCGTGGTCTCGACGATCAGTTGACGATCGATGGTGATCGCACGCGAGCCCTTGACCAAGGTTGTCAAGATAGGAATGAATCGCTTGATGATATCAGCGTCCTTGGTGGTTTGAGATTTCTGTTGCACCGAGGAATCGAGGCAGTTCTGGAAGATCCCGTGAGTGGGAGTTAGGAAGTCCATACCCCACAAAGGAAGAACTGTCAGCGATTGAACGTTCTTCTCGATCTGGAACTTGGGTACTCCGAAATCATTGGCATTCTCAGCGACGATGTGCCATCTGATGGTGTCAAGGTTGTTGACCATATCTCTTCGGCAAGCTGACACACCACCACCTTCGTTTGGCCAAGTGCCTGTGTCCATGGCTAGGATGTGGAGCTCGTTGTCCGTGTCTTGCATCTGCGCCTCTTGAGTTCTAGTGTTGATTCTCGAGTCGCCTCCTTGCCCGAAGCTAAGTAAATCACTCAGCTTAAAAGCAAGCGGTGTCCATGAACTGATGTCAGGCTCGATATCCACTCTGGCCATAACAGTATCGGCCTTAGCAGTGAGATATTTCTCTCCAGCATCCAATCGGCCCAAGTCTCTGGCGTTCCAGTACGGCTTCATGTCCTTGTCTTTTCTCAGAATGATCTCATCGAGCCATCGTGCAGTAACGGCATCAAGTTCTTTCCCGTTCTTCCAGGCTTTCCAAAGATGAGTCCTGGCACGCGAGGTGGAGATAGGATACCACTTCACGTTGAGCTTGAGCATTCTCGAGATGACATTTGTGTTGACGGACTTGAAGGCGAAGAGAGGATTCTCATTGACAAAACTGCAATTCTTTGGCTTTGAAAGAATACCGAACCAATCGTGCTGGATCATTGCCGGTGTTCCGACCTCTATTCCATTAAGAGTTGTGGTAACGACAGGGTGGAACTTGTGCTCATAGTGCCATTTGCAGATATAGACTTGAGAGCCTTGGGTGAAGGTAGCCTGTGTAACCTTGGTGTATGGAATCCACTTGTCTAATCTCGTCTTTGGAGCCCTGGCAGGTGGCGCACACCATGCGACCTGAATGCTCATATGCGGAAGAGTGTACTCAGCTCTGAGAAGTTCGTCATCAAATTTGGCGTGCTTGCGGTATTGGAACTTAAATTGCACCAGATTGTCATCCTTGATGAAAGAACCGGAAGTGATGTATCCTCGCTTATCGTAGAACACTAATTGGCCGCTGAGATTTCCCTTGATGCATTGACGCTCCATGGGAAGCCTGGATGAGATGGTCTTACCATCACGTCCTCCAGTCTCGTCATGATACTCATAGGTGAACAGGTTGATGAGCACTTCCTTTGCGTATTCTTCTCTTTGACGAAGTACCAATTTGCCCGAGTATGTGTTAACAGCCATGAGTTTATAAAGTCCACCAGGATCCTTCTCGTGAATTCCTTCATATTGGTGAAGTTGAGAGCTACCATCGGGATGAGTGGTGAAGAAACAGGTCGTTGGTCCGCTGAGACCCTCAACGAGGATTCTATCCTTCAGGATGATTGTAGTCATTCCCTTCATGTTTTGATTGAGCCTGGTGATACCATCACGGCCATGGAATAGAAGAAGTGGGAGGACCATTTGCTGGAGACTCTTACAGAAGAGCCAGACTGCACTGAGAGAAAGTGTAACAGGCCATCGAACGACCGTGGGTTTGCCTTTCATAACGAAGTTGAGTTCACGCTGGAATTCCGGATCAGCAACAAGAGCCACACTGATAAACTTGATAGAATGTCTGAATGCATGATGGATGCGAGCGATTGGTCGCTTGATGGTTGCGATGAGGCGTAGGTCAGGATCGATGGTGGATGGCGACAAAGTAGTCTCGATGCATTTCTCATAGCTGGCATCCGGAGGCTCTGGCTGATCGCGATGAGAGTAGTCTGCCTCGAGGGCTCCAGCGAAAGAGTTGATTAAAATGGTCAATGTAGCTCCAAGATTGCAGCGATGGACATAGACCTCAATGTCCAGTGAAGTGTCACCGCTAAACCTTGATGTGATCCAACTTAATTGCTTGTCAGATACCTGGCAAGACTCGCCACAGGCGCGCTTGAGAAGGAAAGACCTGATGTTCTTTGGCAGTGTATCCCAGTAGATATCGCAGTCGAGACCAAGAAGGAGATATTGAAGAAGTGCTTTATCGCCGTTCTTGACAACTCTTTGTCTCTCAGATGTGGAGTTCAGGAGTTGTCGTTTGACACCTTCTGGGAGAGATAGTCCTTCCTCGGCGTTATCATTGACAACCAACAATTCGGCCAAGAGAGAGTGATCGTGCGAGAGGCCGAGTCTGGACTCCAACGTAGACTGAATGATGGCCTCAGCAATAACCTTGCAGTTACGGCGGATATCCATAACCCACTCATCACCAACGAAGTCAAGACCGAGGAAGACAAAGATGTGGATCCGGTCGCCAGAAGCGCGGGTAATGGCTCTTGTCTTCTCTTGTTGCTGGACAAGATGGCGCATTGGAATCAAATCGATAATTGTCTCTCCGTTCTTCCAGAGGTCTGCAACTCTGAACACCAGTTGATCGCCAGATGGGAAAGCATCTTGAACAAGCTTGGATTGCATCACGTCCTCTCGAGTTGTGAGTAGCTTCATGACCTCAATACCAGGATGTGTGGACGGATCAAGTCTGTATCGCAAGTCTTCTGGGAGTGCGCAGATAGAGTCGACGGTCTCAGACAAAGCATTCTGGGAAGCAACAGTAGCGGACGCAAGAGTTGCGCTGGTGTGGATAACAGTCGAGTTCTTGAATCCAAGGTCGTACTTCTTTGGCCTTGGTCCTCCGAGGTGGGCTCTCCAGGCAGACAGAATAGCAGCTGTCCAGGTGGCAACAGCAAGAGCAATGACACTGCTGAAAGGGAAATTTGGAAGCATTCCATGGAGGACGATACCAACAATCAAACCAATGATGACAGCAAGAAGAGGCTCCCTGAAGGCGAGTGGACCAGTGAAAATTCTGTTGTACTGATACCAGAGGAGACCAGTATATGCACCGACGTAGGAAAGATACATGATAGTCCCATCCATCGAGTTGTCGAAAGCCCACATCAAAGCGGAAGTGAATGACAGACCCCAGATGTGCATGAAGAAAAACTTCATAAAGTTCTTCCAGTATAGCTTTCGCTTGGCAGCAGCATCATTGAGAGCAGCCTGGCGGAGATATTCCAAGGAGGTGATGGGTTGAGCAAGGTTCTTTTGAGACAAAAGCCAGAGAGGTTGAGCAACTCCATCGAGGAAGACAGCTCCAATGAGGTAGTAAGCCAAGCCGAAACCAACCGCAAGACGGAAAGTAGCACTGCTCGCATCGGAAAGACCAACGATGGAGCCACCAGAAATGAGTGCAACCCACTTATCCAGAAGAGCCAGGACGAAGTAGAGAACGCCACCCCATAGCTCATCACCAGCGTTACGCCAGTGAACAAATGCATTGTGGAGCTTGAGCCCCTTTTGCATGTCGCGCAGAGTTTGGACGGCAGCTTTGCATTGGAGATTCCAGGTGGGACTGTATGGATATGGCATCTTGGTGCGAGAGTATTTGCAATACCAATCCATCATGAAAATGGTTCCATCGTATCCATTGGCCAATCTCAAAACCACCTCATCTGATGTAGGCTTCGAAAAGTATCCCCTGTTGACCTCCTTGAGAACGTCTTGCAAAAGAGTCTGTCGAGGGATAGGGGTTGCTGCTAAATCGGTAGCACTCGATTGCTTCTCGGAGGTTGAGCTACTGGTATAGTTCTTGGTGTACCAGCCGACCAATTCGGTGTCCGTGATGCTGTGGACTTTAAGATACCAAGTGCTCCATTGCGAGATCATGGTTCGAGCGCCGAAAAGAAGGGAGATGACGAAAACGACCAGAACACTGACGTAAATTAGGAGATCGTGCTTGTGGACGTATAATGTAACGATAGGTGATATTATAAGGAGGGGTATCCGATTAATGATGATCATACGTCCCTAAAGGTCTGATTAGCCGCTGTCCCCCCTCACTGTCCACACTCTAGAGTGAACTTACAGATTGGAAATTAAACCCGGGGAATTGGTATATGGAAAGCGTTGCGAGTAGCGTGAGATAAGTATTAAGTAAAAGGAAATATATCATAAAAACGAAGCCAGCATAAAATCCTTTTGTGACGCCGATGATGATTAGGGCAACAGTGCCGCCAGTAATGCAGATTGCGAACCCCGCGAGGAAGCGAGTGATGATAAACATGTTCATAGCGGAGAAAGCCATGGAGTGAAGATAATAGCTTCCTCCGGAGCTGATCCATGTGCCAATGGCACCGCAAAGGAAAAGCGAGGTCATGAGAGCGGTGGTAGCCATTGACTTTTCAATCTCACTCATGAAGGTAGTAAGGTAGAGACCTCGGCCAATGGTGGTAAGCAGGATGATATCAATGAAGGCTGGAATAGCGAAGATTCCGAGGAAAGTGACTTGATAGTAGAACGGAGGTGCCTTTCGACCCGCCTCTGGATCCAGATCGATCAGCTTCGACGAGTATGCTGTAGGAAGCTCAGTAGAAGTGTCGTCTCGGATAGGCGGCTGATTTGCTCGGTAGTAAGCCTGTGTCTTCTCCGTGAGAAGCTTGCCAATGGCTGTTGGAGTCATGCCAAAGTAAGCCTCGCAACCTGAACCAAGGGCAAACATTTCCGCGAAACAAGCCGACTGATCTGATTGTGGATTTGGCAGAGGGTTTCGGTCATTGATCTCCATGTACACTTCTTCGAGAGCCATCTTACGGAAAGCGCAGAAGACAGAGAGGGCGAACAAGTCTGCACTAGCATCAATCTGCTTCTTTTGAAGGATCTTGGTGAGTGCGATTTCGATGCGAGTAACGATCTGGTCCTCGCAATTGATCAAGATATGCTTCACACGTTCTTCGACCTCGTTGAACAGCGAAATGGCAGCTTCTGGAGCAGGCTGATCACAGGATTGCTCACTGTACCATTCGAGTCGAGATTTCACCAAATCCTCAGCTGAGATCTTGCCCTCCAGGTACGTGTATGCGTTCAAGTGCTTGAGTTGTTGGAGCCCGGGAAGGTCGAGGAGCTGATACTCACAGCAGGATCTGATTCTGGCTGCAAGAACTGGGCACTCTTCACATTCGGAGAGACCCAATCGCTGTAAAAATAAGATTGTCTCCGCGGGTGTGAGTTGCTCAATATCCTGCACCAGTCGCTTGGGCAGCTCCCAGTCTTCGTCCAAAGATTCGTTCTGCTCTGCAAGCGCAATCTCGGCCATGAAGCATTGAGCTCGCGTGCATTCTCTGCTTGCCATGAATGTGTGCACGATCGTTCCAGTCCGGTCCTTCGTTTTCCCTGAGATATAAAGGTTCATAACCCCAGTGCTAACATCGTAATCATACAGACCCCAGAATTGGCAAAAGCGAGTGTCGGCACCTGTTCGGAATCCTGAATCCAATCCCACGTACACACGGAGTCCATCATCGTCGTCGCCATTGTTGGTGGAGAGGAGGCACATGAGTTCTTTCACGGCCTGTGATTCCTCTGGAGTGCTTGCCCAGAAACTCTCCTGCTCAGACAGATCCTGCAATTGCTCTCCAATGTTGCGCAGTTCCTCTGGCTTGAGGCAGTCAAGCATGTTCAGATCTCTCAGACGACCTTGCTGCTGGACCATATCAGCATACTCGTCCCTACTGCAATGCAGACCCAATTGATAGCATCCTAATTCTGTCGCATCCAGACCGTGAGATGAGAATTGAGGAAGGTTGGATGGGGCGGGATGAATTCGCCAGGGCCAATCGAATTCTTCAGATTGGCTTTTCCCTCCCCCTTGTTTACGAGGTGTCGCTAAAGACAACTTCTCTCTCAGATTGGGGATGAAGTCATCCAGAGAGTTGTAGATTCCATGATCGCTGGATTCTCGCTTCGTAATCTGTAAACAACATTAGCCAACCGGCCAATTTAAGCGACCAAGTCTATCAAGTCTCACTCTATCATTTCCTCTCCAAATTTCATGCGACTTCATGATGTCGTCCTGCTTCAGCCACATCATGGCTCCAAGGGGTTCCGCCTCCACGGTCTTGGTCATTGCAACTTCTGCATCGAACAACGCCGACTTGGAACCAATCCAGCTAAGCGCACTCGTGAAATTGCACCAAGTGTAGCTTCGCTTGATGACTGCATGCTCTAAGACTACATGGTCGTCAATCGTATCCCACATGAATACGGTCGATGAGATGGTCGTAGATTGTGCCGCCAACGCTCTCATGGCCGCACGCATGTCCGCCATCTGGAAGTAGTTGCGCCTTTCGCCGTTCGGGAGAATCGCACCGTTTCGACAGATCATTCCCTTGACGGGTTCCATGTTGAGTTCGCGACATTCTTCCTCGCTCAAAAAATTTGGCGGCGCGACCTCCAGATAAACATCCAGTCCAATTGCGCACATGTACTTGATCAATTCGTTGGTAACGATGGGTGTAAACTCTGTTTCCCAATTTGCCATCAGCACACCAGTGAAATGCGAGTGCATATCCTGCGGCCTCTTGAAAGATTGTACCAGCGCTCGAGTGACGATTCCCAATTGCCGAACCACATCTGAACTGCCAGACCCCTTCTTATCAGATGCCAACAACTTTCCCACATCCAGTCGTCCAAGTATCACGGAAGAGACGCATTGTGAGGAAGCAAGGGCGTCCAAGACTCCCGCTTGAAGGGGGTCCAGCACGATGACATCCCACTTTGACAGAAGCGATGCCTGAGATGATGTCGGAGGAATTGAGAAACTCCCGCAGAAGGCCCCGAAGGACTTGGGTTCTTTCGCAGGCTCGCTCGGCGGGCATAATGGTAATGTGTTGCTCTTGATCTCTTGCAGGCAGCGGGAAACCGTTCTAGGTATTTCTAGCTGACGTCCTCCCTACAATGATTGAAAAGACATTGGTGAGCTTGCATCGTAATGATGGGGAGAAATGTTGGATTGGCGAAACATCAACACTTACCTGTCGACTTTTTTGGAATCTCCTGAACAGCATGTATATCACAAAGCCGGCACCCAAGAGGGCAGAGCCTAATAAGACACCGCCAAGTGCCTTTGGGAAATGTCAAAGTTAGCACTGATATTGTGTGACGAGCTTCATTTGTCTAATACGTACCAAGTCCCACCAATTTTGCACCATCGTCCGCCAGCCTTGGGCCGACAGACCCAGATATTCCGCGTTCGTCATGATGAGATTAATGAATAAACTGCCCGATTAGAAAAACGAAAGACTGGAAGAATATAACTCGACAGAGGAAAGAAAGGATACCGGTCTCTAAACACGGATGAGAAGAAATGCCATGAAAGGCGAAACGATTGTCTTATTCACTGGGCGGAGAGAACGAGAGTGTGTGAGTGAGTAGGTGTGTAAGTGTACAAGTATGAACAGGGCAATGGGAAGACTTGCGACCAGGCTAAGGGCTGGAGGCTGGGAGCTGGAAGCTGGAAGCTGTTGGAAGGGCAGGACGACGGCGAAGTCCTAGGGGGAGGACCTGCCATGGCCAGCACTGAAGCCATACCCAAGAGGGTCAAAACAGACGGCAGCTCTGGATTGCCACTGGCGTGAAGGGCTAACTGGGGGGGACAGTGGAAATTTCATTTTCGATAGCCCCAAGCAGACTAGAAAGAAGGTATCTAGGACTAGCGCCAGCCTGTTTGATGCTGGGTTCATGTTCTAAAACGTGTGCTAGACAGCGACGGCGAGTCGCCTGCAGACCGCCCTGAGCCCATCTGGTGTAGCGTCCACGTCAGAGAGCGCGATGGAGCCAAGTGGGGAGATATCCATCAAGATCCATGAGGCCATATCCATGCTGGTGGATGTGGGTGGATATTGATGGAGAGCTAGAGGGCGGAAGACAGGCCGAAGAAAAACTGAGAGACAGGGAGGGAGAAAAGGATGAACGCAAGCATGGCCAGAAGAGCAAGGGCAGGTTCCGGCGTCCATGACTCCACGGCCCACGGAATTTGCCAGCCAGAGAGTCACAAACCCAGAGAAAGAGAGGAGAGACGTGGGCTGTGGGGTTGGATCATCGAACAATCGTGCCAGGCGTAGAATTGTTTTGACAGGGGGGGCTGTTTGCATATTTCTGCGCCTTTTTCCAAATATGGAATGCTCATTGAAGAGGAAGACGGCTCATAACCTTAACGAGCCTTGGAGATTGAGGAGACAGGCACAGGGTCAGTATGTGTGTGGTTGGACCATGAGAGCAACTCTGCCAAGCAACAAAGGACGGAAACAGAGTCCAAGAACCGTATTTTCAAACAGCGTTTTCAAACGGATCCACGCTTGTCCTGACTCCTGGGGGTTCGTCGGACCAGATGCCAGCTGCAGAGTATGGCACGGTGGGATTTGGCAAAAGTCGTGGTAAAATTTCCTTCTACTCCGTATAAGGGATACAACGTAGGCGTGTAGCGGACAGGGGCCGGATCGAGCATCGAGTCAAGGACGAGGTTCGAGCGCAGGGGGGTTGAATCGTACTTTACTTCGTACAGGACGGAGTACGTACAACGTCGTAGTTCAGGAGAGAGGAGGGGGAGGCGGGACTAAGCGCATGAGATGATGAAATCCCCCGTCGCTTGACTCGCTTCTCAGGGGTCAAACGAGATCTTGGCGCAGACGCCGACCATGGAAGCTGATTGGTCCTCGACGGACGTCCCATCGCCATTGAGGCTGACGCCCCTACACTGACAGGTACGAACCCTCCCACGGTGTCCCACCGGGCGGATTCGGAGTATCCCGCGGTCCAGCACTCACAAAGTCTCCAAGATCCGAAAATGTCACACCCAAGACCTTGCGCAAGGTTTTCCACGAAAACCGGCAGAAAAAGGGATCACTACTCGAGTCTATAGCACTGTACTCCGTAGTAATGAACGATGGACGATGGACGATGGACTGTTCCTCCCTCGGTGCCGTGGTGTGGTCTCGTTCCATCCTTCGCTTGAATCGCTTCGCTTCTGACTCCTGAGATCAACAACAAACAATCCGCAAGTTCTTCTCGGCTCTCTTCGCCTCGTGCATATCATCATTCTTGATTCTTCCCTTGCCACAGCACCACTCTCAGGACGTGGCATGGCCGCATGGGCCCGTCAGACTCCGTCTAGCGTACATAGGTGATTCAATAGGCCATTTCACTCGGCTGAGTCCTGACTCGCTTGTATTTGGATGCGCCGGCGGGCCAGTGGCCAATACACAACGCATTCCGCGTCCGACATTTGCATCTACCGCTCTTGACTCGCTCCCCCCGCTGTAAATGACACAAATCTCATAAGGTTTACCTCTCGCATTGGCGTCAGACGAGGCGGGAGAGGCGTCGCGACGTATCCGGGATTGAGAATGCGCCCATCGTCTTCGTTTTAGCCTGTTCTCTGCCCCCTTTGAGTCTTTAGACCTTTCTCAATTCTAGCACGCCGGTCGATACACCGTAGTCCGCCCGTGGGGGACAAAGCCTCGGGAGAAATGCAAAGCTTGTGGTGATGCAGATTAGATGAAGCAGCCCTCTTCCATGCCTTTGCCATGTTCTCTGTTATCGGACGTCTCGTCGTCCTGCTCTTGGCTCACACGAATCTTGGTTAATTCCTTCCCATCCTTCTTCGGAGAGTCGAGCCAGATAGCATATAGTAGCTGGCGCGGACAACTCTTGGCCAAACGCTGTCCGTGAAGCTAGATTCGTCGGTATCATGAATTAATTTTTCTCTCCTGGGTTCCGTATCGAGTTAGTAAGCTTGCCGCTCTTGCTCAGGAGTCAGGCGCTAATCACCTCGGCTCACCCTTTACTGCCTTAGGCAACCACATATCCAATCGTCAACTCGCCCGCCATTTCCAACACGCTGCTTCAAGTCCCTCCAGCTTATCAGATTCCAGCTCCTCACAATCCGACACTCTAATACAGAACGAAATCATTATCGAAGAGCACCCTAAAGACACTCTATTACGCCTCGCAGATGCTCCACCTCTCCCGCCTCCCGCTACATGAAGACACTCGATCCACTATGCCGTCCCATAAGTCATAACCGCTCTGGAGGGCGCAATGTTCATATTTTCAATACACGCGATAGAAGCACATTAGTCGGTGGCCTGGTTCTGACAACCGGTGTTACAAATACCAACCTGTATACTATGATAGAGATTTTTGTTATCTTTAGCGGTGAATATGTTCTACAGAATGGAAGTACTATTACGATAGAGAAGGATAGCTTTCCACTTCTATCAGGAAACTATTATATCAATTCCCCTCTAAATATTTATTTAATAGCTTTTTTCTCTAGCTTTTTTATTAGTAGCACCTATTCAAATTCATAACGAGACGCTATTAACCCGTATGACTTCTTAGTAGACTAGAATTCGTGTCTAGGCCTTCCGTGACGCTATCCGTTCGCGAGATAGACGATACGTTATAATAAGACAAGTGGCGATAGGTGCTAGTAGTAACAGTCGTTGGGATGGTTTCGAAGCCGCACATATCTTTCCACTAGCTTTTGAGGGACTTTGGAATGATTACAATTACGGCCGTTGGATCACAAGCCCCTTAAATAGAGAAGAAATTAAAGAAGGAAAAATCAACCCCGGCTATTACTTCATAGCGATATACACTAGCTCTTTAATACATATACTATCTCGGTTAACTTAGACGTATGTATATATAATTTATATACCTCGCGTTCTTTATAATAGCTAATGATTATCCTAGGATAATTATAAGATTGTATGTTTTTATTATGATAGAAATAGTATCGCTAGAACACACTGTCTACGTTGGAATTTCCCCCAGGCTTTGCTAGTTAATATGAAGGGTGCTGGCGAGCCTATATTCGAGCATGATTTCGTGCCTGGCTCTGATATAATGGGTAGTATATACTTGAGGGTCCAAAGGCTACTACGAGGATGGAGTTTGAACTGTTTAGTCGTCTGGCTACTCAATTTGACTTGACTAAGCCGATATAGTAAAACAGACATGGATTTAATTCTAGGAGGCCGTTCTGACTTCTTATACAATGACATTTATTTCCACTTTGTGATGTACCTTGGCAACTATGGATTAAAGTGAGCCAAAACAGGACCCTTACTTGGGTGCTCTGCTCAGGGAGGCTCACCCTCGGCTCAGGTTAAAGCAGCAGTTGCTGAGGCCTACGACCGGACCCTAAAACGGAACCAGCGAAAGAGAAAAGGAATCCTAAATCTAGGGGGCATTCAGCGCGACGCCCATCTCTCTCCCGACTCGGCATGACGAACGCGAGCGAGAGCGTTCGCCATGGGGAGCTTTTCGAGTTTCCCCCCGATGACCTTTCGCTAGCTAGCCTGCACACGAAGGAAGGGAGCCAAAATAGCACTGTAGCGGGGTCTCAACTCCACGTCTGCCGTACTATTGAATTGTCCACGGAATGAATTTCGACGCTTGGAGGTGCCCTGGCGCCGAAGATATCCCGCCCTCATTCGCCCGCTTAAATGTTCGCCCCCCCCTTACCCCCGGCAGAACAACATGCCTGGCCACGTCGACTCCTTCGACCAGCTCACAAACATCGACAGATTCGACTTCAAGGCATCAACCTACTGTAGGTGACCATTTCTTTCTATGCGAAACTCCACCTACCAACTACGCGGTTCTGTCTATACGAACCAAGAGCCCCCCAAGACCCATCGTCCTGCGCATGAGCATTTTTCCCAATGGCAATCGCTCGTTCGTTTCATGCGGCCACCAGGTGGGCCGGGCCTGGTCTGCGGCTGAGTGAAAGTCCTTGAACGTTCTCATACTCGTGTATGCAACATTGCAATTGCCTTCTGCATATTTTCGGTCTTGTCATCGGCATTCGCGGACGATCGCCCCGGCTGTAAAGTTTGGTGGTGCTGTACCGTGCTGTACCTCCGTCTTCCGTCCAAATCTCGAAGCGAGCATCATTAACGTTACTGTACGACATGGAGAAGAAAAAACGCATTTGCTTCCTCTCGTTCATGCTTTGAGGCCGTCCCGCTCTCACAAACCTTTGGGACTTCTTTTTTTATCTCCGTCTGACGAGGACCCTCCCCGCCTGCTGCCCCCCCCTTCACTTGTCTGTCCATCAGCACTTCTCGAAGGACGACGTCGCCATGGCGAAGAATGCCACCTCGTCCAGCCGGGTATTTCGCGGCAGAAGCAAACGGTTCAAGTGCTGGTCCATCATCTCCGTCGTCCTCCTCGTTATCATTCTGGCCGTCGTCATCCCGATCGCCGTTATCTTCTCGAGGAGATCATCCACGGTCAAAGGCATCAAATCCACCGTTCTGGTGCCTCTGTACATTTATCCTTCTCCTGGGGCCTGGGATCCATTGTATAAGGTGTAAGTGTCTCCGATTCCCCTCATTCAGATGGCGTGGATGGACGCTGATAGATCGACGCAGGGTCACCGACAACCCCAATCAGAATTTTACCATTATATTAAACCCCAGCAGCGGACCCGGTGCAGCACCGTATGTGAGCGATGAATACATGTTGGCCGTCAGACAAATCAACGCCTACCCCAATGTCGAGACCGTCGGATATGTTCCCACGGGATACGCAGCGAGGAATATCACCGCCGTCCTGTCAGACATTTCTGTCTACTCGGGTTGGAACACCAATGCCAACGCATCCACTGGGACCAGTCTGGCCGTTCATGGGATCTTCTTTGACGAGGCACCAAGCGGATTCTCAGATGCAGCCGCAACCTATATGAAGACCATTAACCAAGCAGCAAAGAACTCATCTGGACTCCTCGGCGATCGAACGGTAAGCATCCCATGGGTCGAAACCGCATGGCACCATTGCTGCGATCTGATTGAGAAGACCAACGTGGACTGACTGCGACGTTTCCAACAGATCATCCAGAATCCAGGAACGATACCCGATGCCCGTCTCGTGGACCCAACCACCGACTATTCCGTGGTGTTCGAGGCAAGCTACGGGGAATTTCAAGAGAAGCAAGCAGCCCTTTCCGAAGTCTTCCTGAATCGAACGCGAACTTGCTACATCATCCACTCCGTCCCGTCAAGCCTAAGCGACGGGGACATCCAGAGATTTTCTGCCAAAGCCAGTCGTCGCTCAGACCTGTTCTCCCTGACGAATCTAGATGTCAATTTTTATGAGAGCTTCGGTTCGAGGTGGGCGGATTACATAGATGTCATGCCGGCATGATTTCAATCAAGCACGTAGTTAATTAATCGAGACTGTACCTGTATACTTCGAATTTCTCTATCGTCCTACGTTTCTCGTGCCTCGTACTTAGCATCCCTTGATTCTCGGTCACGCCGTTTCGGGGTCTCCCCATGTTTGTCCCGGGATGTGAAATCTCGTGTCCCCAAGGACGATTCACATTCCGAAGGAAGCGCCGTGAGAATCTCAGGGCGAGAGACGGTGAAAGACTTGCCAAAAAGGGGCCAACACGGCCATCTCAGTGACCTATCTCGCTGATCTCAGATTCTCAGCAGGAATCGGATTCGAGCGTTTGACACGGGACCGGCCCCGAGCCAAGGCCCTTGACTCGTTGGCTTTCCCGGTCTCTTTTCTGGTTTTCTGGGCGATGTGACTTTGCAAACGACGGATGATGGATCCCATGGAAACGTCGAATGCAAGTGAACCGGGGTACGGGGTACGGAGTACGAACAGGTGCTGTAAGTTCGGTACTGTGCGTCCGTATAAGATTGATCGTATAAAGCTCACCTCACGACCCGCGCGCCAGGGTCCTGTCGCTTCCTCGACAGATCCGCCTGCATCCGCTCGTCACTGGTTCACTCGTCAACCATTGATAATATTGACACCGTCCGCGTTCAGACGGTCCATCGGCAAACCAACAGGAGAGCCCTCCCACGACACGTTCTCCAGGAAACCAGGAAACCAGGAAACGAGCGTCGATTACCAGCATATTCTGGTCAGTGGTAGCTGGGAATATACCTACGTGGCCAGCATTGCAGTCCGGTCTTGAGTGCGTGCATCAGGTCAGGTCAGGTCGGGAAACTTCCTCGATTGATCGCCTGGATCGATCGATGAATTGCATTTCGAGCTTTCGATCCTGGCTTTTCCCCCCTCCTGCCATCCATTCACCGCCTCGTACCATGGCCATCCGGTCCGATGTGCTGCTTCCCCTCTACATCTATCCATTGCCTGGGGCGTGGGATGCCTTGCACGAAGCGTAAGTCCAACAGCCCCCTTCCCACCCTCCTCCTCACCACCCTTCTCACCCTCCTACCTCCCACGCCGCCCATCCTACGACTCCCGCGTGTCCCACCCCTCCTCCTCCCCGAGCTCTCCCTCGCAGCATGCAATTAATACAGGATGGAAGGGACGGACTGACGAGCGTGTCACAGCATCGCCACGCACCCCCAGCTCAACTTCACCATCATCCTCAACCCTCACAACGGGCCCGGCGCTGGCTCCATGCCTGACGACCACTACTCACGAGAGATTCCCAAGCTGAACTGCCAGCCCAATGTGTGCACGGTGGGCTACGTGCGCGTCGACTACTGCAGGCGAGACATGCGCGAGGTCTGTCAACAAATCGCAACGTATGCGGGGTGGTCGAAGGACTTCCCTCGCTCAGGCCTGGGCGTGCACGGAATCTTCTTCGACGAAACACCCAACCTGTACTCGGACAACGTGGCCTCGTATCTGGACTCCGTGAGCCAGATGGTCAAAGATCAACCGGGCATTCTAGGCGATCGTTTGGTAAGATGAAACCAGACCTTCGCTTTACAGACTTCCCGCTTTAGCGAGCGGTGTTTCCCCCCTCCTCCCCCGCCCCCTTTGAGTCTTGACGAGTCGATTGCCTGAATTTAATTTGTTTGAGCGCTGGAACGTTTTGATTGGACATTTCCGCTTTGGGCTATTTCCATTTCTTTGGCATTCTCACAGTCATACTTGATACATCATGTTTTATTTTGAGACTGGCATGCCCTCGTGTCCGTCCTCACCCATCAGTCTGTCTCGCACGGGAGCGGTTAGCTTGACCATAGACACTCCCTCAATGGGAGCCCCTCATGCCGTCCTGGGCGAAGTCGTCCTATCGGCTGGGCTCTAAGATTGTTCACAAACACAGTCCTCTCCACGAGTCTCCACTCAGTTCATTGCTCCAGACCCCAGCACGATCAAACCGCGCGCCCAGCAGCGGCTGGAGGATGCAGAATTTTTCATTTCAAATATTCATTGATGATGATTTCCGCTGAGGGCGGATATGGCGTCCACTCGCTGACTTGATGGGCTGAGACAGGTGATTCACAATCCAGGCACCGTACCTGATGCCGGCCTCGCCAACCCAGGACCTGATGTGTCCACGGTGGTGGAGGAGAGCTTCGCCAACTACCAATCAGCACACTTGCAAGACCGTCTGCGCCGTCTGCTGCGCTACGACCACGGGAGGTGTAGCTACATGGTGCATTCGGTGCCTCGCCATCAGGTGGTGGACTTGGTGAGGGAGTTGCGTCCACGAGGCAAGTACATCTTTGTGACGGATCTACACGAGGATTATTACTGCCATTTTGGACCGAGCTGGGGGGATTTCGTCGACGCGATGTGTCTGCGGCTGGAATGATGTCGGCGTCGGGGATAGCATCACCCCGGACGCTTTTGGGTACGTAGGTATAAGAGGGGGGAATTATGCATGGACGGAAGGACAGAGGCACGGCTGGAGCAGTGGAGCCTGACGGTCCATGCCATGACCATTGGCAATGGGCGATGGGCGACAGATGATGGACGATGGCAATGTTGGATGTTTTCTTCGTCCATAAGCCTAAGGAGTAGGGTCCTACTAAGGAGTCGGGACAGGTGATCCGTATTGAACTTTCGCATGCTGCTGCGTTGAGGTGACATTGGATGTACATTAGATGTGACTAGGATGATTTGGACATGACCTGGAGTTGGATGTGACTTGGATCATGATGTGACCTCCTGGAGGCTGGATGTGACTTGGAGTCCAGCAAGGCTGAGCAAGCAGCCAAAATGTGGGGTGATGCTGACACACGTGAGCCACACAATCCCAGGTCCATGGATCGCATCTGCAGTCATTGCCAGTCCAACGTGGATGGAGCTAGCGAAATACAGCATGGAGTACGGAGTATGGATCGAGTGTTGGAGTTGTGAGAAGAGATGTTCTGAGATGTCGGATGTTGAGGCATTGTGCAGTTGGACCAGCCGAGCGAGCACTCGCTAGGCACAGGCGGACGGAGAGCGTGGTCACGTGGTGACTCCTGAGTCCTGACATGTCAGCGTGGGAGGTCACGTGACCCTAATGCCAAGGTTGGACCTCTCCTGACTCCTGAGTCTCCCTCCACCTCCGAGTCTCCGTGGCGACGAGAAAAGTGGATTCGAGAATAATACCCCGTCGCGTCCTTTGTCCTCCGTACAGTATAGGACAGTATCACAGTATTCACCACAGCAGGGGGAGGCGAGTCGAGGCCAATCTCCATCGCCGAAGAAGAATCATCGTTCGGTCGAATCCTAGAATTCTTACATACAGAGCTCCGTAGATTCTTCGTAGCGCGAGAACCGGCGTCCGACATCCGACCAGTGGACAACACAACACAACACAGCACAAACCCCACCAAGCTTTGTCATCTAACTCACCTTGGCTCCGGCCAGAAAAGTACCTGCAAAATTGCAAATACGGAGTCCTCCTGTGCCCTGACTCCTGAGTCTCCTGACTCCCGACTCCTGAGTCCTGGCCGCTCCCCTGTCTTCCCCTGCTCGGTTGTTTCTCCACCACGCAAAACCTGCTCCTAACGGCTCCTAAATTTGCAACATACGAAGCACAGTAGACGTCGACACTTGGCATGTTTGCGCTGGCCTTGGCTGGTTCGTTAGGGCTCGGTCGACGGGAGCCTGTAGGTCACTCCTCGGTGCTCAAGAATTCCAGCCTTTGACCGTCGCAGAATCGCCGCACCCGAAATAGATGCGCCACGGGGAGCCATTGGGGAATGGGGATGCAAGAGCGAAAACTCTGATCGTGTTTACGAGTTTGCCCTCTGGAGTCTGCTCTCTGGAGGGAGGGACCGGATCCAAGGTGGTGGAATCGTCGGTGGAGCTGTGAACTCGCCATGTCGAATCGGCCATGCTGAACTTCTGAAGTCGCTGAACACGGAGCCGTGGCATTCAGCTAGACAGACCCTCGACGCTGGGATTGTCCATCTCGAGTCCAATCTCTCTGCCGTCCTTCCTCCCGAGTAGCAGCCGGCCAGCTTGGACAGTTCCATTTCCGGGTTCGACTTGTTGGGAGCTGACCGTGTGGCGAGTTGAACCCACCGCCTGAGGAAATGCGCGGAGGCCATATACTCTTTCGAAATACTACGAGTACGGTCGAGGTAGGCACTAGTCACCTCCCAAGCACTAGTCACCTCACCCCCGGACAGAGGCCTCTGTGATGATACCTATATGGGTGTCTTCGCTTCTCTAGGACGCCTACGCCTACCGCCAGCAAAGCCGTCGAGGGGTGACATCTACCTTGGAAACCCCTGGATTCAGCATTCACAGGCGCGGATCGACATGAAGGGTTTCTTTCGACACGTGTGCGTCGCTCGATGATTGCAGTCATGATTCCTCTACAGAGTAGGCGTCACATGACCTGTCTCCAAGTGTCACAGACTCACCGTCGATAGTGCCCGAGTTGGAATGACAATTTAAAGTAGCGTCCCAAAGATCCGAAAAGGGGTGGTCCCGTGGGAGGACCCTACACTCCTAGTCTCCTGGAGCACTCACGAATCGTCGGCCTGGCGAATTCCCCTGGCCCCCCTTTGCTTCGATCGGCGCCTTAAGCTTCTTTCGGAGGTCTTTGTCGAATCCAACCCAAGGAGGCCTTTGATTTATTTACCGCCTTGGCGCCCCCCTTCCGCAGCCTGTTTTCCAGATCTTGCGAGCTTGAGTAAGTTAGCGAGATTCCAGAATGACGCAAACTCCTGTCTGTACCCGCATACATGTCGCGTATTGGGCTTTGAATGAGCATGTCTGGATGTAGACGCCAGCCAGCCTTCATTCTATTTGTTTTATGTTCGCTTCGCACTGATCTGAAATGACCCGGTGGGAGGAGCTGCCTCGAAGCTGCTCTTGATAAAAGATGGATATCATCCTGGGGAAAATCCGCAAGACCTCTCATCAGATCCATTCGCTCTCATCCTGACTTTTTCCATCCCCTCGTTCCCCATCTCCTTCGCCGTTCGTTAGCCGTGTCGTGTCTATCATGA
The DNA here is from genome assembly GCA_019669835.1 of Amylocarpus encephaloides. Classification (NCBI taxonomy): domain Eukaryota; kingdom Fungi; phylum Ascomycota; class Leotiomycetes; order Helotiales; genus Amylocarpus; species Amylocarpus encephaloides. The sequence continues at coordinate 53,733 of MU251447.1, read as the reverse complement.
TCACTCCAACTCCTCGATCATTCCCCTTCGAGGCCAATTCCCCCATGTCCCTCTCTGGCTTCAGTACACCGACGGGAGACTGTTCATCCCCCTTCTCTGGAACATCGACACCCGCAACGGAGCGTTCCGTTCTCTTCGATGAGGACTTCGACACACAATTCCAACCACAACCCCCCTCCAGCAATGACTATATCCTCGTCGTCGGTGGCCTCGGCTACATCGGAAGCCATACCTCCTGGGAACTCCTACGAGCTGGACGGAACGTGATCATCATCGACAATCTTTCCAATTGTGATCGAAGCACATTGAGCCATCTCCATTCCCTCACCAACAATCACTTCAAAGGCTCCGCAACCAAGCCTACCCTGGACTTCTACGAGACGGACTACCGTGACCAGATGGTCATGAGAACCCTCCTCGGCAAATATCAGAACACCTCACCCTCGCATGCTGGGCCCCCGTTCGTTCCCAGATCGAAGATTGCGGGCGTCATTCATTTTGCTGCGTACAAGGCCGTGGGGGAGAGTTTCCAAAAACCTCTACAATACTACGCCAACAATGTCGGGGGGATGGTCGATTTCTGCTCCACCCTTTCGGATTTCGACATCAAGACCTTCGTCTTCTCATCCTCGGCCACGGTTTACGGCGAGCTCGCCAACCAAGGCGGCCGGCTCGTGGAGACTCAATGTGACAACACCGGATGCACCGGACTCACCAACCCATATGGCCGCACCAAATGGATGTGCGAAGCCATCCTCCACGACCTCGCCGTCTCCGACCCGGATTGGACCATCATGGCTCTCCGCTACTTCAACCCCATCGGCTGCGATGAGTCCGGTCTCCTGGGCGAGAATCCCCGCGACGTCCCCAACAACCTCATGCCGATCGTCGTACAAGCCATGACGGGCGAGCGCCCCGCGCTGAACATCTTCGGGACCGACTGGGACACACCAGACGGGACGGCCATCCGCGACTTCATTCACGTCAGCGATCTCGCCGCCGGTCATCTCGCGGCACTCAAGGCGACCAAGAGATCGAATTTCACGACTGGGTATCACGTCTACAATCTTGGCACGGGGACTGGTCACTCGGTCATGGAGATTGTCACGGCGATGCAGAATGTCTCGGGCAGGACGATCCCGACGAAGCTCTCCGGGCGTCGTGAGGGCGACGTGGGGATCTGCATCGCTGAGCCTTCCAAGTCGGCCGCCTCGCTGGACTGGAAGACGCGGAAGAGCCTGACGCAGGCGTGTTGGGATATCTGTCGATACCTGGGATACGTGAGCACGAAGTGAGCGCGAAGTGAGCCCGTCGCATGCTGTTGTCTTCCCATTTTTTGCGAGCGAGTTTGGGGCATTTGTCACGGGGTCTTTTTGTTTTTGGGGCCAACTTGTTCTCTGGATGGGGATTGGGATTGGGACTGGGATTGGGGTTTGATGGTGGAAAAGTTTGACTAGAAGAACGGCCACGAACGGTCTGAGGGGAGAGCCACCGTCGTTATTGAGGATTTCGATCCGGATGGGGATGGGAAGGGGATGGGATGGGATGGGATGGTTAAACGATACAGTATACCTTGTTAATCGTAATACCCTTAATCATATTAGAATCTACATCACACTAGCAATACCGTATATCATCAACACCTCCTGTATAAAACGGCCCTCATCCCTCTGATGAACTGATGCATCCAGACAACATGCCACCTAGCCCTCCTGTCGTGCTCAGGAAGTCCACCACGGCGCCTCCACCTATCAAAAACGCCCCGTGGTCCTCCCTCACAGGAACCAACCGCCGAGCCTCTTGGAAGGGGTGCCACGCCAGCCGTAAGCCGCATATCTCACGGTGTCCTCGACCATTGGCCTTCCTCCCCCAGGGGCCGGAGTCTCCCCTGAGTCCCTCGATGGACCCCGTTTGGCTATCCGCACCCCGTATAGTAGTATACAGCAGCATCTCTCCCCAGGGCCAGCAAAGTCCCTCGCCATCGCCACCAGGAGCACGACGCACAGCACTGTACAGTACAGCCCGAACAAGCTGTACAGTAAGGCCGACCGAGCCCTCGCCTCCCCCTCCAAGAGCAAGAGCAAGAGCAAGAGCAAGCCGGCCACGCTCCCTTCCCCCTTTCCCCCTCGCCACGAGGCCGCGAGGGAAATCACCCGCACCGCCACGCCACGCCGGGGGCCGCATGACTAATGTCTCCACGGCCGGAATGCCTGGACGCCAGAATCGGAGCGCCGATGAGCCAATCTCTCACCTGGCGCCCGCTTCCGGCTCGCGCGGGGGGAGCCTCGTATCCAGGCCGTGACGCGCGCGAGCTGGTTGGCGCGGGACCACAAAATAAACGTGCATGCCGCGTGGGGCGCTTGGCAATACTTTCCGTCGTCAGGGGCCGCGTGGGGACGCGAGAGGATGGACGGCAGGGACAGGGGAGAGAGAGCAGGGATGTGGGCCGGGGCCGGGGTGTGGGCAGGGATGGGGTCTGTGGTGATACGAGGGGCGGGCAAGGGGGTGGGGTGATTCCTGTGATTTTCCGGTGAAGGGAGAATCGCCGCTGCACCCAGGCTGGGCTGCGCGCCGTCGGCGAGTACAGGACTGCACAAGTACGGCGATCTGACTTCTCCGTGCGGACGCCAGGTCGAACGACGAAAGGGCGGTGGATGTCGGCTTGTGACGGCAACTCGATCTGGCGCCCTGGTCACGCGTCGCGACGTCGGTCGACGTGCATTCCCGTGTGCGTGCGTGTGCTGCGTTGGGGGAGCTTTATCTATCGATGGATGCCACGGCTCTGAGTCGGGGACACTCGCTGAGTCGGGAATGAGCGAGGCGCTGGCGAGAGGGCTCGTCATGAAGCATGATTCTCATTCTTGTGGTTCGGACAGTGGTTAGGGCCACCCGAACTGTACGAGGATTGTTCGTACGGAGTCCTGTCGCCTCGCGGTCCTGCCGTGAGGAGACTCTCGAGCGTGGCCTGGTCATGTCGGCATGGACGAGCGGTGGCTCCTCGGTCATGAGCCGAGCACGCGGTGTGGTCGGATCGAAATTCTCCCGGGGCCGAGTTGTCAGTCCGTACGAAGTGCGGTACTGGGACTGTACTCTGCTGGACAGGTACTGCACGGGACTTGTGGTGGCTGCGGAGAAGGGGGGCTCCTCGCTAAGCGGGGGACCGCTTGCGAGGCGAGGATCGACAGTACAATGTTGTAGTGTGTAGATGGGTTTCCTCGACAGTCGATCAAGAGCTGGCCAGCGGGGATCCTCGGATGGCCTCTCTGGCCGTGGCCTCGCGACATTCGTGACAGAGCAATGGGCATCCCGAGTAAGGTTACTTGACGGTCCGACGCAGGCTCTCTGTTCACTGCTGAGGATGGTTGGCGGTTGAACCTGAGGAATCGGGATCCCCTGAACGTGCGAGAGCGCGAGTCGTCTGCCCAGGATCCGAGCATGAAGAGGAGGGCAGGAATAGAACCTCTGCATTTAGCCAATCATCTCGCATCCTTCACCTGCCCGATTCAGGCTCCACGCGGCTCCCTGGATCCCGAGCCTCCGCCCTCCCTCCGTACAGTCCTGTATGGAGTGCAATGCGGACGGATCCCATCTCTCGCTTGTCATCAACCTCGCGAGAAAAAGGAGAAAAGGGGGAGACGCCCAGCGACGATCCGGTCATCGACCTCCCGCCAGAGAAGATCATTCGAGATCCAGCGCTCCCCCCTCCGCTCCGACTCGTTCGCTCGCGGTGAGTCGCCCGCCAGAATCTCACTACGCTGTACTTCGAAGGACCCAGCGCTCGCCCCCGGAGCGCCGCGTGCTCCTTGTCCCACGAAGAACTCGTCGTCACCGCACCGCACCGCCATCGAAGCCGAAAAGGGGCGGCCCCCACCACGACGCCCAGCCCACGCCCTCGGGTCCCGCCTTCTACGAAGTAGCTCATTTAAGACATCCTGTCGCCGTCCCCCTCCATCTCGACCTAACAAGACCTCCTCTTGCCTCGGGGTCGTCGTCGGTTCAACATGCAGTTCCTCTCGACGCTTCTCCTGGCGTGGTCCTGCTCCCTCGCCTCGCTTACCGCCGCCACCAGTTACGCGGGCACGATTCTAGTCCTCGCGCGCGATGCCGCGTCCAGCTATTCGGCGACGTCGGGCTTGAATGCGTATGGCATCCCGTACGAGCTCGTGCTGGTCCCTCAAGCTGGAATCACGCTGCCGGCGTTGACGGGGCCGTCGAGCTCATCGGGCTTGTACGGGGGCTTTATCATTTTAAGCGAGGTCTCGTATGATTATTCGGGGAGCTGGCACAGCGCGTTGACCGAGGCGCAATGGCAGACGCTGTATGGCTACCAGACTCGGTTTGGGGCGAGGATGGTGAGGTTGGATGTGTATCCGAGTAGTGATTTCGGTCAGTGTTGGTGGCAACGGATTTGGAGACGTGGTTCTGACTGGAATGTAGGTGTCACGACCACGATTCCCAGCATGGGATGCTGTGAGACGGGGGTGGAGCAACTGCTCAGCTTCACGGATACGAGTGCTTTCCCGACCGCTGGGTTGAGAGCGTACGAGCCATCATCAGACGAAGTCACGGCTGTGGTCGCTAACGTGAAATCAGGGGGGCCACCGTGACGACCGTCGCGATGTGGCACTACCCAGCCACCATCACCGGCTCCAACACCAGCGAGGTCGCCTCGTTCGCGCCAGGTGAGCTTCAACGTCCCCTTGGGTTCCACAGGCGTCGTCCCGAACGCCCTCGTGCTCGACGTGCGCCTCGTCCGGTTTTCGTTTGTTTTCTCCGACGTGGTCGCACGCGAGAATCCTCCCTTGCTTCGTGAGACCTTCGAGATGCGTGGAGGCTGACACCACGTCCAGGAGGAGCCTTCACCACCCCAAGCACCGCGGCGGTGATCAACCGCTTCAGCGGGAGACAGCAGATGGTCTGGTTCACGTCCTGGGCGACGGATTGGTCTGCCACCTCCAACCTCATCATGCACGCTCACATCCACTGGATCACCCGTGGTTTGTGTAAGCTCCCCCTTCCCCCGCCAACGCAACGTCACTCATCCCATCTAGTCGTCGGTCGTCGCCGGGTCTACTTCAACACCCAAGTCGACGACATGCAACTCGCCACCTTCCTGTACCAACCCGCCAACGGACGCTTCCGAGCCCGCCCCGTCGACCTCGACCGCCTCGTCTCCTGGCAGTCCAACCTCAACGCCCGTCTCCCCTCGGGCTCCTCCTACCAGGTGGAAATCGGCCACAACGGCAACGGCAACGTCGAATGGGCCATCAACAACGACACCGCGGGCATCTGCCAGCCCGACTCCATGATCCAATACGACGCGCCGGCCGACCCCCCCCTCGAATTCCAGAAGCCCCTGGGCACCGGCGCCGATCTCTGGCCGACGACGCCCACCTCCTACCAGTGGCGGCTCGACTGCGTGACCCTCGACGCCCTGTCCAACTGGTTCCGCGTCGCCGCCCACCGAGACGCCTTCGCGCACGTCTCCCACACGTTCTCGCATGAGAATCTGAACAACAGCACGTATCCCGACACGAGCAAGGAGATCTCGTTCAACGTCGCCTGGCTGCAGCAGACGGGCATCAGCGCGGGGGCGTTCAGCAGCAACTCGCTGATCCCCCCCGCGATCACGGGACTGCATAATGGGGACGCGATTCGGGCGTGGATGGATCATGGGATCAAGTACGTGGTGGGGGATAGCAGCCGTGCTGCGCTTCTCAATCCCGTGGGTTTTTCCCCCTCGTCCCGCACCTCTTGGACTGGGTTGGGGCTGATCGGGTGTAATAATAGGTGAATGAGCATTGGCCGTTGATCAGCACCGTCGCCGAGAATGGCTACGCGGGGCTGACGATCATCCCGAGGTGGTGTAAGCACCCTTTCTTCTTTATCCGTTCTCCCGCCGCGCCCGCGCCTGCGCTGACGGCCGCACAGCCAACCCCATCTACTACAACTGCGATCTGGCGAACTGCACGCTCCATGAATGGGTCGCGACCTCGGGGGGGAGCGGGGATTTCGCCAACCTGCTCGCCTTCTCCCGAGCCACGTACTCTCGTCACCTCCTTCGCTTGCGCCACGATGGGTATGTGCCCCTTCCCCTGTCCTTCCTCGCAACGACATCGTCGCTCACGCGTGGCAGCTTCATGTTCCATCAGGCCAACCTTCGATCAGGGGACACGCCGCCCTTCACGGTGGGTGATCAGACCGGCAACATGTCCTTGATGCAGATCTTCGTCGAGGTTGTTGTGCAGGAGATGATGAGATTGTAGGTGCCACGTCCGCCTGGCGCCGCGAGCGTGGGAGCGCTGATCCGAGTGAACAGGACAACATGGCCACTCGTGTCCATCAAACAAAACGACCTCGCGGTTCAGTTCGAGAACCGCATGGCTCAGGAGTACGTCTCCCCTTTGTCATCCCTCTCATCCCATCCCTCCCATCCCTCTCATCCCATCCCTCCATCCCTCTCATCCCATCCCTCCCATCCCTCTCATCCCATCCCTCCATCCCTCTCATCCCATCCCTCCATCCCTCTCATCCCATCCCTCCCATCCCTCTCATCCCTTCCCTCCATCCCTCTCATCCCATCCCTCCCATCCCTCTCATCCCTTCCCTCCATCCCTCTCATCCCTTCCCTCCATCCCTCTCATCCCATCCCTATCCCCAAACCCTCCCATCCCTCCCATTCCTCCCATCCCCATCCCCAAACCCTCCAACTGACCCGCCCCCTTCGGCAGCGCATGCAAACCCCTCCTGACCTACCACCTCTCCGCCGACGAGACATCCATCTCCTCCGTCACCGTCACCGCCGGCAGCACCAACACCTGTCCCGTCCCCATCCCGGTCACGTTTCCCGTCGGCGTGGCGACGCCGGCGGGGAGTACGAGCGAGCAGCTGGGGAGCGACCCGCTCACGGTGTGGGTGAAGATGAGCGGGAGCGCGGTGGAGATCAGCACCCGCGGCGTCACGATCTAGCTGGGGGGATGATGTGACGGGAGAAACGACGCCGCGGAGGCGGCGAAGGGAGGCGTGGTAGACATGCTGTCTACACGGCGTCGTGGGGATGCAAAACATAAATTGGGTTTGGGGGATGGCATTGCATGTTGGTTGGGGGGAGGGGGGTTGACAGGCAAGGCTGTGCATCATATACGCCTTTTGGCTCGTTCGCAATGGTACGGTACAATGGATCTTCATTCTGTGCAAAGCTCCATGCGCGCGCGCGTGCTTACTGGCACTTCTCAAATGCGGCATGCTTTTACCATCAGCGCCTCCTCCATGGCTTCGCGCCACCGGGTCACCTCCCACGGATGGTCTATCTGCGGCAAGAAGTCGAGGGTTTGAGATCAGGACACCACCACCTACGGTCCCATTCCCGCCCTCCTATCCGATACTGATCGAAGGCGCAACCCAACGGATCCCCACCGCAAGACTAGGAGTTCCACCCTCTCTCTTCTCGGTGAGACAAGGGACCATCCTGCAGCTCCCCCTCGATAAGCCGCGAGCCCATCAAGCTGACAGGAGTTGCCTAGAGTCGAGGTGGACGTCGATGCCTCTTGCCCCCTCTCGCGTACGTGCCTCCACTCCATCGCGCACAAAGCCAGGCTCCTCCATACTCCCCAGCGACCCCCCTCTCCCCCCCGCCGAGCCCGCCCGGTCTCTTCTCCTCTCCGGCCCGGCGTCCCCCCGGCCGGCGCAAGACCAGACCGCACTCTCGGTGGCTTCTCACGCCCAAACCAACACCACCACACCACGCGCCGGACAAAGGCCGCCGGCCCGCGTCTAAAAAGAGACCGCTTCACCTCCCCACGCAGGCCGTCGTCGTCGTCCAGATCCCCACACGCACACCCCCCGCTCCAGAACGCAGGCCGTCGTCGTCCAGATCCCCACACGCGCACCCCCGCTCCAGAACGCAGCCCGGGCCCGGCATCCATCGGCGTCGCATCCCGCAAGCCTCGCCTCGCGCCACGAGCAGCTGCGTTCGTGCTCCTGGGGGCGCCATGCCCGCGCGAGCGTGGTGGCGCGAGCATCATCCTCCCACCGGGAAGAGAGGGACATGCAAGGGCGTACGCACTGTGCAGTAGTACCGTGCTCGGTGATCCTCACGGCCTTGGCCTGCGCGGGCTCTGATGGATGTCGTGAGATGTCCAAGGCGCGCCAGCAGGATGATTTGGAATGCGAGGCGAGGCGCCAAGGTCGGCGGGTGGGGTTTTGGCTAAAGGGATGGTGGCATCGGGGTTTTGCCAACATTGGGGGCAGTGGGAGAGATTGGGGGGTCTGGTAGCGAGGGCCTGGCAGCTTGGGGGGTTGTCTTGCAGAGGTTGCAGATGGGGATAGAGTAGGGTATATTGCGGGTTTATGGGGGGTTCGAGGGGGGGTGACGCTTGGTGTTGGTTGGTGGGAGATGTGTTTGAAGTAGATTGGGGGAGGGGATTCGGGGAGGGCATTCGGGGAGGGGATTCGGGGAGGGGAACAGGGGAGGGGATTCGGGGAGGGGAACAGGGGAGGGGATTCGGGGAGCCGAGGGAATTTGAGAGATCGTATCGTCGGGGGGAGTGTTACCTATCGTCGGGAGGAGTGTTACAGTAGGGACTGGGCCGAGGTGAGAGATGATATATCTAATATCCATGGCAGTGACCTGGGATCGGCCCGGTACATAATACCTGCTCCCACCAGGGGCGCATTTTCTTGGGAACCTGTTGCTCGGCAGCCGGTCGAGACTGGCCTTGCCTCGCTAGGTATCTAGGACAAGAACCCGCACTCTTGAGAAGGACGGTCCGAACGAGCAGGCTGGGACACCAAACACCGCAATGCCATTCCTGCTCCGTCATCGAGACGTCTCCCCGTCCTTGCGAGGGAAACCCCTCGCGTCTGGCGTCGGGGGGGTGAATCCACCAAGGTTCCCGGCTCGCGCGGTGTGGGTAAACACAACAGGCATTGTCAACAGCGAGTCATCTCGACAGGACTGCGGCATAGCCGCTCGCGTGCAATACCCACGGAAGAACTTTCTCGCAGCATATGCACATCGATATATCTATCTCGTCGGTCCTTCCCCTCAATCTCGCAAGGCCCACGATTCTGGAGCTACCGTGCGTGCCATCTTGTCCTGTTCACGTGGGTTCATCAATCATGGGAGACTTGGACGGCCGTATATAAGAGCAAAGTAGATCACGCAAATCTAAATTCCTGCGGCTGTTCTGACGTCCAGTGAATCTGGGAATCCCATGATCGTGTCAACATGTATTTCTGCTCGTCGCTCGTCCTCGCTGCCGTGGCCGTGAGGAGCATCCTCGCCGCCCCGGCGGAGAAGGGGCATACGAAATGTAAACCATTCAGCGGGAACTTCACCGTCGATCAATACCAGCTCTACCCCGAGAATGTCGATTTCGACCCTGATTCCTGCTTGCTGTACATCAGGTACGCCTCATCCTCCCACACACAACCCGCAACCACCCCCCCCTCCCCCCCCTTCCCTTCAACGAAACGGCTAACCACAACCTAGCTCTCTCTTCAACGCCACCGTGGCCATCTACGACCCCTACTCCTCGAAGATCGTCGACATCCTCACCTTCCCCGGCATCACCAACACGTCCGTCACGCAGATCGGCGGCCTCGGCCTCGACCCCTCCACCGGCCTCCTCTCCATCGTCGCCAACGCCGGCGCCGCCTTCCCCTCGCACGGCGCCGACCTCTCGGGCTCGAACTTCATCCTGCAATGGGACCCCGCCACCAAGATCACCACGTACAGGCTCAATCTGACCGAGACGTCACGGGGGCGGTACGGGGGCTTCCAGGACGTGGAGATGGACCCGGCGGGGAACGTGTACGTGGTGGGCACGTATCCGAGCAGCATCCTCCGCGTGGACAGGAGGAGCCACGACGTCCGGGAATGGTACGTGGAGAGCCCGCTGACGCCCACGGTCGAGGGCACCGGCGGCCTGGCGGCGAAGGGGTGGATGCTGCTGTCGAACCATGTCGACTCGTCGTCTCTGCTCCGCTTCGACATGCGCTCCGCCGCCGGCTCGCCCGTCGTCGTGCCCATGACGCCCAACGTCGCCTTCGGCGCCACCGATGCCATCTTCCTGCCGCCGAAATACCACGGCACGGTGCTCCTGGTCGCCGAGGGCGCCGCGGGGATCCGGGTGCTGCGGAGCCAGGACGGGACGTGGGATGCCGCGGAGTACCTGGGGATTGCGAGGTGGGAGGTCGAGGGGGATTTCGTCACGAGCAGCACCGAGATAGGCGGGAGTTTGTATATGGTGCTGGAGAACTTTGGGGATCCCGTGGTGGCGGGGACCGTGGCGGGAGCGAGGGCGAGTTTTCCGTTTGTGGATATCACGAAGGAGGTCGAGAAGTTGGTTGGTGCGTAGCGTGAAGTGCCTCGGGGAGAGCGGGGGGGACCTTGGTCCTGGTTGGAGGGGGAAGTTTCAAGATGAGGGCGATGGGGTCGGGGGAAGAAGTGTACGAAGACTTAGGGGGGTGGATGGCGAGGGGGGTGGAATGCGAGGCAAGAGCTAGAGAAAATGTTCAACTTGGGACGGACAAGAGCCTCATGATTGCCATGAGAGTTTCACCCTGAAAGACACTTCAGACGTTGTCTATTGGCATGTGTGGAAGAGGAAGAGGAACTCGGACACACATTAGATATTATGATTATAGGAACCCCTTTCCCGCAATAGAACCCCGCTCCTCCTTCTCCTCATTTCGCTGAATGCCTCTTACTTCCTACATCCACCTCTGATAAGTGCTGGGCCTAGACCGAGCTCCTGTTCTGGGGGACGCTTTCCGTCTTGGCCTCCTCCTTACCGGAAACCAGAGCAATGAGACCCTGATGACGAGGATTAGCATCTACGAAGGCCAGGGGGTGGGATGTCAGGAAAGCCAAACGTACAATGCAGGCATTGACCAACCAGCACGATCCTCCGAGGAAGATGAACGCAAGTGCAGTGCGCCATGGCGAGCAGCCTGCGGAATTGACGATGGAATTCGAGGCGACGCTCTGCGGGAAGGTGGAGTAGTAGCCGCCCCAGTAGTATCCCCAGTAATTGTACCGCCAGTACGCATTGCATGGGTGTCCGCCGCTCAACTGTGGTGAGAGAACGGTCAGCGGGACTGTCTTGGGGGGGTGGAGGCATGGAGGGAAGATACGAACGTTCTCGAGCAGTCCGAACGACGTCATCCACATGATGAAAATGGCCAGGTCCAGTGGAGCCGCCCAGAAGACACATCTGAATGGCGGCAAGAGGACGAGGGAGAAGAAGATGCTGATGCCGGCCAGCGATACGGTGAAGACGATCTTGGCATTGGCCGACCCCCCGGCGTCTCCAAGGAGATATAGAAAGTGGCCGATGATGCCGGCGACAATGGAGGCGGAGATGAGGGCGAGGACGCGAAACACGCCATTCGCAACGTAGGAGCCTTTCCCCATGTGGAGTGCTGAGCGCCGTGTGTTTCTGACAATCGGCGGAATTGAGGTGTTCGATGTGGTGCAGGAGAGGATGGTCGACGGAACCTGCAAATGAGGCTTTGGCTCTTCGACCAGAGTCGTACGGATCCTTCAGTGCCGAGAGATTCTTTAATAGCACCGAGTGCTCTCCGCATGCGAAGATGTCTCATGGCCATGTTGCCGCGAGCGGCCTTCCATCCTTTGTGCCGCATTCCAGAGAATGGCGAGCCGCCACCCGGCAACGTGATCGCGAGACTTGATGGCAAGAAGACGAAAGCACCCCCCGAACAAGAGATAGGCGCAGCGAGGATATCGGAGGGAAGGATCCCCTGCTTGCAGTGGAGAAAGGAAGCCGTCTGGGGCTACACGGGGGCATTCTTGTGGTCATCGTGAAGTGCCCTCTTCGCTTGAAGGAGCCACAGCACGATGCCATCAACACCCGGACCGCGCATAGCTGGCAGGCACTACCCATCCAAGCAGGCGTAGCCGCGGACACGTCTCCACTAGACGCTCATCCCGTGGGTGGACCGATCAACACAGAACTGTGACTGAAATGTCTCCGGCGAGTGTTTGCTCAGAGCGAGTCTTAAGCGAGACGATGTCCTCCTCGTTGCCGTGGGGCAGTCTCGAGTAGCTCGCCCCAGCTGCGTCGGTGACGAAACCGCTTGCAGCCCCTTGGCGCCTGTGAAATGGGAGCCTCTCATGGCCGTTGACGGATCCCGCGAATCCGGTCGACTAAGTAAATGTCACGATGTTTATTGCGAGTAAGGATTCGGAGGACATCATTAGGAATGTTCGCTTCTGTCGGCGCTACTCGCTCGGTTAGTCTCGTCACTGGGGGATGAGCAAGCTTATTGGTGAGCTAGCCGAACGGGTAGAGCCATTGCCCAGCCACTATTAATAAATCAAGTACGGTGGCCTCGTCAGCCTTCCTCGACAGCAAGAGTAAGGCAGGCAGGCAATTAAGGGTCCTGGCAATAAATCATGCTAATAAACAATACTCGGTTCGCCTCGTGATATGAGCCTTATGACATACAACCTGCAGGGGTGAACAAATGTACAATGACGCGATAGTATTTAACTAATAGCGAACCGCAAAGAGTTATCATCCTAACCAGGTGATTGGTGGTGAAACTTCCGAAAATCAGGTGATATGACCTCAATTTTACATTTGTTTCCACCTGTAGGTTGTACCTCATATCACGAGGCGAACCGAGTATTAACCTTACCAACATCCAACCTCAACCTTTCTTTTCTTGTAAGAGTCTCCTATTCGGACACCACCACCACCACCACCACCACCGTATATAATACCCGTTCCTGGGGACTCATTCTAGGATTCCTTATCTTGCCCGAGCCTCAGAACATATCCAGAAGCCGAGATCTGAACCTGTCGATCCCCAGCTTCACCCCCTTTTTCGGACTTCACATACTGATACGGCGTGAGCCCGCCGGGCACCAACCTTACGAAGTTACCACCTGCCGTTTCGATAGCCGCGTCACCACCACCAGGCGCCGCAGCAATGGAGAGTTGAGCACATCGTGGCTTCCACACAATACGGTGGCGCGGCGCAAGGCCTCGAGGTGAAGGCGAAGTGGGAGATCACCGCTGGCACCTGATCCTCGTACGCCGTAAGGTTACCTCGAGAGAGAACAGCACGCGGTGCGTACTACGGCGTCCGCCGTGGTGGAATAGGTATTGGATATCTCAGAGTCCCTCGTCCACCTTCCGGTGTGAATGCTATTGCTTCTCGGTGGTGCCTGGTGGTGCACAGATGCTGGCTAGATTTCGCGTGGTCAACTCTGTATACAAGAGTCTTCCCTTTGCTTGGATTTGTGGATAGTCTCTTACGTCGCTTCTCTGGTGGTCATCTCATCTCATCTCATCTCAGGGTTTCGCCGTTCTTTCGTCTCTGGATCTGTCTGTTACGCCCATCCATAGACATGTGCTTAGTTAGCTACGTGGCTTTGGCGTTGTTCGTCGCGTGGTGATTTTGGTTCGTAGAGTACCAAGTGGTTCAGAACCAGACAAGATGTCTTGCTCACAGCGCGACTTGGTGTTGTGCGAAACCGCCACAATGGGTTTGCTATATGTTGTGCCTCTCTACCTGCTACTTCAAGATGCCGCCGAGACACAACAGCCTAAGTATCCGCACAGCAAGCTTCGGCAAGCTTTGCTCTCGAGGTGGGGTGCAGCTGCTAATACCACTTGATTGACGGCGTTATCAGGGTAAATAGAGTGTTGGTTTTCCTGCAAAGCTTCTAGAAGATGTGTGCCACGCGATTTCTCTGCTTTGATTGGTGCAGGGTGTCAATTTATTCCAGTGGTCGACGGCGTGCTCGAGTCTGCTCATGTAGAGCTGGTTGAGATCCTTGCCATAATTCACTTGCCTATTCATGCAACGTGATAAGAAACTATATCGAGTAGCTGGGACGAACCGGGAATGTGCTCGGGTTTCGCAAGATGAAGAAGAGAGGGCTTTCCACCTCAGCAGTATATGAGCGATTGGGCGCCCGCTTGCTTGGCTCGATTATTAGCAGTCGAGACGGTCAAGTCAAAGACCTCATATTTCAATCATGAGTGAGTAGACAAGTCAAACTTCATGGCAACTAGGAGACTGAGTAATCGCAGGGGAAGAAACCACCCACGCAGATGTAGTGGTTCCCCGCTCCACCCAGCGCAGTGAGACCTTCAATTCTTCTGGACAATATGACGCTATGGATATCAATGGGCACATCATCCCCACCGCAGAGGAACTTGCAACGCTGTGAGTCTGTTCAAAGCCCGAATTTTTCCAGCACCGCAGCTTACCAACGTTACCTAGACCGAAGGTGGCTGGGACTATGCCAGCTTCAGCATATATGCTATGTGCCGTCGAGTTCGCAGAGCGAGCCTCATACTATGGCTGCAAACAGGTATTCAAGAATTTTATTCGTGGACCGCTTCCAGTGGGTGGAAATGGAGCTGGGTAATGATCCCACCCACAACTAATAATTGAAGAAGCCGCTGACAAAACAACAGGGCGCCGCCCAAGGGATCACAAAAGACTGCTGGGGCACTTGGAAAGGGGACCGTCATTGCATCTGCGATGGTTGATGCGTTTACCTTCCTGGCTTATGGCCTGTCAGTCTTACCGTTCACATTCGATAAGATGCTTTTACTGACTGATGCTCCGCCGGACAGTCCTATCGTTGGCGGCTGGCTTGCCGACTCGAAGCTTGGTCGATTCAAGACAATCTGCATCGGGTAAGCTTCGCCCCTTGAGCGGTTGATTCTTTGTAATCTAACCAGATACCTTAGCGTCATTGTCTGTGGTGTTGCCCACATCATAATGTTGATATCAGCAGTTCCAACGCTCCTCCAGACCGGAAGAGCGATAGGCCCATTTGCGCTCAGCTTGTACATGTTGGCAATTGGTGCCGCGCTGTTTAAGGCGAACATCGCCCCGACCGTCTTAGATCAGAATCCTCACAAGAAACCGCATGTTATTACCAAGAAAGATGGTAGCAAGGTGGTGGTCGATCCCGAAGCTTCATCCGAGAGTATTATGCTATGGTACATTTCAGAATGCTCTTTGACAAGACCAGGCTAACACGCACAGGTTCTATATGATCGTAAACGTCGGAGGCTTCTTCGGTGTCGCTACTTCATACCTGGCAAAAGACGTTGGGTTCTGGGCGTCGTACCTCTTACCATGCATCATATATCTCCTGCTACCTCCTCTTCTATACTTCGTCAACCCGCGTCTCGTCAAGTTCCCTCCTGGAGGAAGTGCGCTTGGCAACTTTATCCAAGTCAACCTCTTTGCCTTACGCAAAGCAGGCATCCGTGGATTCGGGCGCAAAGGATACTGGGAGTCCGCGAAGCCTTCAGTTCTCGCAGCTTCCGGCGGTAGCGAAACTGTCGCCTGGGACGACAAGTTTGTTGACGATGTTCGCAGAACCATGGCAGCATGTGCGATCTTCCTGTTCTTCCCCATCCAACAAATCAACGATGGCGGCTTAGGAGCGGCGGCAAATGCTCAATCGGCTTCGCTGACTTCTGATGGCGTTCCCAATGATCTACTCGACAACCTGAATCCTCTTGCCATCATCATCTTGATCCCAATCATGAACCATGGCATCTACCCACTGCTCAGAAAATGGGGCATCAGATTCGGACCTATCGCGCGCATGACTTTCGGTTTTCTCATCGCGGCGATTGGCGCCTCTGCGTATGCCGTGATTCAATACTACATCTACAAGACCTCGCCGTGTGGTGATCACGCGTAAGACCACAACCCCCCCCCCCCCCCCCTCCCCCCAACCGTTCCTAATATGGAGATACTAACGCAATTCCAGCACCGACTGCGATATCGACTCCGGCGTCTCCCCCCTATCCCTCTGGCTCTACGGCATCCCCACTGTCGTAACCGCCTGCTCCGAAGTATTCATCAACGTGACCGCTTACGGCATCGCCTACTCCCGCGCGCCCCAGAACATGAAAGGTTTCGTCATGGCTCTCTCCCTCTTCATGCAGTCCATCACCACAGCGATCTCTCTCGCCACTGCGAATGCGATCCAGGATCCGTTTTTGATTTGGGTGTTCGCTGCCCCGTCGATCATTGGGTTCGCTTCAGCCTTCGTTTTCTGGGGATTGTTCCGGCATTTGGACGACGAGGAGGTTTTTGTGGGGTTGGAGGATGTGGTGCAGGTTTCGTCGAGGGAGGGTGATATCGAGCAGAGTCGTCTTGAGGGGAAGGGGGTTGGGGGGGTTGATGTTAAGGAGTTGAAGGGGTAGGGGGTTTTCAGCGGCTAGGCTCTATACACATTTCGCGATTATTAGAACTCGGCTTGATCGACTATAATCTTTATCACATCGAACCGATATTTAAACTTCATATATCATACTCAGAGAATTTAACACGTCTAGCATCTCCCAATTGTCCCGTCTTTTTCCAAATTAGCTCACTCTCTGTCAGTGACTAGACATTCAAGCTTAATAGGCGATTTGGAGGATATAATACACATCTTACTCATCTCAACACCACACAAGTAATTATAATCTATCTAAGCAATTGAGCATCGAGCCTTAAATGTCACATGTCTAGGATCAAATATCCCTATATCGTTCTATCTAGTAATACTAGAACGGTTCTAAAAGAACAGTCACACCACCAAACCACTCACACCGAATCTCTTCGCAGCTTTAAAATACACCCCCGATCATCCTTCCCCCGCTAAATACTACTCCCAATTCCCTCCCACCCTACCGCCCGTCCTATATATCACCCCCAAGCAGCCACCCAAAACAACGAATCTGTACCTGTGACGATTCAGCACTGGCGACGAAGAGCACCCCACCAAGCGGCAAGCCAGCGGCCCAGAGGCAAACGACATCGCATCCGAGCGACAAGCCCCCCGACAGGAAACCGGAGCCAGGGGGGGAAGCGTAAAGCTCCAGATCGGGACAGAGAATCTCGACAGCCAACGGGTTCCCTGCCGCAAAAACCGGCCATCATCTCTCCACGAGAGCGACCAGCCCGCCCGCCCGATCGAGGGACGAGAAACGAAAACGACGCAGGATTCGAACACAGCGAGAGACATTTGGCAGGCGTCTTATTATGCGAGGTCCCTGTCTCGATTAATCTCCTCTGCGTATCGACTCTCTAAATTCACCAGGAAGATCCATGCCATCCATGAACAGCCACTCGCACTCTCACAACCATGTCCTTTCATCCCCACACTTATTCAAGCCCTTTGGATCTTTTTCTATAAAAAAATGATTTATTTCGTTCCACCTTCCTGCATTCCGATAACACCTCGAACTTCGCCAACCAAAACCGGAAACCCCCCCCCCTTTTCATTTCTCGAAAAGGGGGGATGCTATGTCTTGTTGTTCACATCACCGAGGCAGTGATTCTAAACTCCATCAGAATCATAGAGTGGAGAAGTGGAGGATGGCGACCAAAGCGTTCTTGGTCTGACCGTCGATTTCCCAACGGCGAGAGAGCCGGAGGAGGGCGAGGGGGATGCGACTAGCTAGGAATAGCGCCTATGGGGGTCATGGTGGGCGTGAGGAAGAGAAGGGGAGGTACGTGGCTGATAATATCTCCCCGCGCGCTACGCGCTTATAAGAATAAGAAGGGAGACAGATGCACCGTCTTCCTAGCCTTTGCTTGCTATTATAATACATGGCTCTATGTCACTCGGGAGAAGAGTGCTATTTATACAGTATAATTTTGAAACAGAACCCATCCATCCTCCCTAGCACTCATATCAACCTGATCGTCTCCCGAACTATAGGGAATCAATGGCCTATAGGAAGAATACAAGATCGAAATTCTACACATCGACCTAACTCAATTCATGATAATTCTCTACTACGCGCTATGCGCTATGCGCATTTAGCCCAACTAGAAACAGACCAGAAAAAAGGGAAATCTTGACCCACCTCCTAACGTAAAGTCTTCCACGCCACGTAATCCCCAAAAAGATTCGGCTTAATTGAATAGGAATCAGAAGCACATATAATCAAGGCTTAATATATTTCTTCCTAGCATCCGTTATATCTCCTAAATCTCCAACCCTCGTTCCAAAAACTTGGCCCCTCCGAGGACATACTGGAATATTATGTTTGAGACTTGAGGCATCTCTTAACCCCAATCCCACCTTCCAAGTCTCCACCCCACCCACCCAACTCTCCAAAATCCTCACCTTTTTAAAATGTAATAGGTGAAAAAAGAGCCCCGCAATCATAGCTTACCATCTCCGAGGAGATGGACCACAGAGTCAGAGAGTCCTAAATATTCCATCTTGGAATGCGGGCGGAAATGTATGAGCAAGTAAGTTTAGTACTCCACATTGTCTCTTCTCTCTTACGAGGAAGAGGAAGATGTGCTATTCCTTTTAGAGGGGAGGTGAGGGAAGATCACGCACGAAACAAGCAACGGTAAGCACAAGGAAATGACTAGCGGAGAGACAACTGGGAAAATACCTGGCATTCATCGCTCTTGATATAACTCACAACGATGGCATTCACTAAACAGGACCAAGACTAGAGTCCCATCTTCGCCAACCTCGCCGCCTTAAACCTACTCATCTTCTTCGGTCCACCCTCCTCCTCCGTGAAAGGCACGATCTCGCTCTCTTCCTCCTTCGCAAAGCCACCTTGGCGCTGTATCATCCTATTCCGCGCCTTGTGGTATTCAACAGCGACCTCTTGATGTAAGAGTTGAGGATCGAGCTCGTCTGGTTCTGCTGCGGAGGGGTTAGGGGGAGACTCGCGTTCGATGACTTGAGGGGCAAGCGTTCGACCTGCTGGACCTGACGGTACAGTGCGCGGTTGGGATTCGGGGACGCTGCGCTCTATGACGTTGGTCACTGGAGGGGGGGGGTTTGATGGTGGTGGAGTGGAGGTAGCGGGGTTGACACTGGGGGAGATATCAAGGTCTTCGGAGAACCGCACTGCTTTTTGGGGGCCGGTGTTATCTGTGGCTGGTGTTGGGTCTGGAGAGGTTGTCTCGACTCCGTTGATGGTAACGCGACGAATGCCTTCAGTGACGGGAGTTTCGAGGTCGCTCGCTGGTTTCCCTATATTCCCCATCACTTTTATGCTGAGCTGAGCTTCTAGCTCACGCATCCGTTGGTGTAGTCTCTCGTCTACAACTGGCTTGATCGAACGTCCATATTTATCCTCTTCATCACTTGTCTCTCCGTCATCGTCGAACTCGTCGTCGCTCCAATCACTGCCCTCTTCAAGTTGTAGCTCTGCGACTATCTGGCCCACTTCAGAAAGGCCATATTGCAACATTTGTTTTCGCAATGCCGCGTCCTCGGGAGATTCGTTTGTGGGGATGATGGGTTGCTCGGAGGACTTCTCTGATCGTTTGGCCAGAGCCATTATGTCTTCGATCTTCTGAGCTGTCGCAGTCTTCCCTTCGTCTGGGCCAGGTTTGGTATCGGAGCTGAATCCGACCGCTTTCCTAGCTGGTTTTGATCTGACTGGGGCGCTGGTTGGAAATGGTTTCTCGGGAGATTCGATCACTTTCGCTGGTGAAGACGCTGCTGGTACTGGTGAAGGTTCTACTGTCCTTGAAGAGGTAGATGCCGATTCTGGTATGCTGAACCCAGCCTTTTGCAAGACCTCCAGTAATTGTGGTTTCGCATCCCCAAGCGTAGATGTCTTCGTAGCAATGATGTTTTCATCTTCATCTAGCTCTTCGATGATCTCAGTTAACGGTAGACTTTCATCGTTCTCGACCTCCGGGGTACTGATAACAGTGGAAGCTGCCATCTTGTTCTCGGCCGCTTCGAGCTGCTGCTTTTGACTGATGCGAACATTCTGTTCCACAGGGTCAACGTTCGACATGGTCAACACTTGACAATGAGAAGTTGAAATCACGGGCTAAGGTTTAACCGGTTACATAAGCTTTTCCGATGCCGATCCTTATCGATAGTACATCCGCTTCACCTACAACGTACAACGTAGTCAACGATTTTTCCTACAAAGTCTGATGCCTACGCTAAACTGGAATGGGACTTACGGGTGAATTGACGAGACCAAAAAGAGGTATCCAGACCAGGGGATTGGTCAGGTCACCCTTGGAGACATGACCACAATAGCCCAATCACCTTTATTTTACATTTATTTCGCTCTCTAGGTTGCAAGCGCGCTTTTACAATGTCACGTGTGTGTCTTCTTGGCCGCTGTTCACAAACGCGCTTTTGCAAGGTCACGTGCTTGTGTTCTTGGCGGCCTAGCGCTATAGTCGTGTTCACAAGCGCGCCATCCTCTTCTAGGACAATTGTCAACACCAACCGCGACGTCGACCGAATTCCTTCATTGCGACCGACGTCACCGTGATTGAGGACAACCAGGACAACGAGTGTATTTATCCACGCTCTCTCACCCTTCCTCCTCTTTTCTCTCTTCATATCACGACGGTTTTTTGAAATACCAGCCATTGCTTCGGCATCAGCTTCGTTCTTCATGCTTCGCGTCTGACACTTCTGTTGACGTACATCCTGTTATCATTGGCTTTGACAATTTCTTCCGAACAAATTCTGACGAACTACTTCTCGTACGACCGAGTAGTCCTTGAGCAGTCAGTATCGTCACAAGCTCAGATCCTCCCCGTCACGATGTCCACCATTGAATCTAACAATTCCTTCACCGGCGCGGGCACCCGCGCTCGCCGTGGTCGAGAGCAGTCAAGAGTCCAGAATAATACTGCGTACTCCGTCGCATCCTCGACCGGCTCTAATCATGGCACCATATCTTCATCCGAGTCTAGTACCGGTACAGCATCCACATACGATCTGCCCCAACTCAATCCTAATATTAACTTCGGAGACAATACTACGAAGTCCAGTGGCCGATTATCTTTGAAGGGTTTCGAATCCGCCCAAACAGCTACATTTGACCCGATTCGCGATGAAGCAGATTCTTCTACGCCGAACTTCCATTTCCACGCGCATCTGAACTCTCAATCCAACTCCGGTTCATTAAAGGCAGACTCGACC
This sequence comes from Amylocarpus encephaloides, assembly GCA_019669835.1. Taxonomy (NCBI): domain Eukaryota; kingdom Fungi; phylum Ascomycota; class Leotiomycetes; order Helotiales; genus Amylocarpus; species Amylocarpus encephaloides. The sequence goes on along the minus strand of MU251447.1, from coordinate 32,792 downwards.
GGAAAACTCTCCCTTAAAAGTGTCTCCATCAAGAGCGCAAGGTTATCGGGACACGATTTTGACATTCATGTCACGAACCACTCGAACACGAATCACTCGAAGAAATCTGGACGATCTGCTAGATTGATGGATTCTGGAGCTGAGTTCGATCTTGGTCATTCACAACTTACAAACAAGACTGGACGATCCACCAAGTCAATGGGCTCGACCGCCGAATTTAACCTCAACGATTGTCGTCTCATAAACAGATCAACAAGATCGGTTTGCTCAGACCTAGAATTCGATCTTGGTCCACCACCTACGAATAAACCAACACAGTCAGTCGATCCAGTCAGCGAAGGGGTAGACTTTGATCTCGACACCCGCCAAACTAAAGAATCGGCTCCACTGACCAGACCAGTCGGCTCAGAAGCTGAGGATATTGACACATTCCACTCCAACATTTCGGCACGATTGGGCGGAGAAGTTCGTCCAGACACAGACAACACCCACCACACCGATATTTCGCATCGCTCGGCTGAATCTAAGATCTCTGAGGCAGGATTGGCCGTTAGACGATCTCGCAACATTGCCGTCCAGAACATAGACGACACTACTACCCCAAAGTACACTCCACCTACCTTCTCCAACTACATGAAACCCGAAGTGGTAACTGCACGATCGTCAGTTAATTCTACCGCAACCATCCACAATCGTGAGAAGGAAACCCCCGAGTTAAGAACCACGGCCAAAAGGTATGGTCGATTCAGTACCAAGAAGCCCGATGCATCGGTCCAGATCAACACATCTGTCCTGGGCAAGGCCTTCGCTGGATTCTCTGACAGTGAAAGCAACCACAGCGCGACCGTCGAGTCGGCAAGGTCTGCTGAGCCAGCCAGATCGATCCAGACTTTTGGAATGAATGAGACTGTTGAGACTACTCAACGTATCAACACTGCGACGACCGAGACAGCAAGGTCTCACACTAGAAAGGCCTATGAGAAGGATGAGGATCTTACAAATGCTACACATCTATTATGCAACCTCGCTGGAGAAGGCTCCTTCCTACAAACCGCTTCGAAAGAAGTCCCCACCATCACTCTAAACTCAGAACCATCAAACTACACATTGTTCGGGCTCGAGAGACCTAAGAACAGTCGTTTTGTTCGCGCCGTCGCAAAAACACAATCCCCACAGGCTGCACCTATTACGCGATCGTCCATACCATCCAACCCCTCCTCCAAGAAACGAAATACAATTCATCCAGTTCCTGTTGAGCTACCTCGACATGGACATCACATGCTCGAGCCACAACACAATGATGAGAATGCGACACCATGCCCATCTAAGGAGCAGATCTTAGCTCGAAAGAGATCGCAAAGCCTGAGACAAAACGTCCAAGCGGCACTGAACAACACAAATCCGACCCAGAAGTCGTTCATATTTGGTGATAGGCCATCCTCCTCCTCCTCCTCTGCTACTCTTACAAACGACGTTCCTGCATTTGCGCAACCTCAAAAATCCCATGAGGTCAAGATTGCCAAGTCAAGTAACAACAATGCCAGCGATAGACCGGTCGATTCTAACATCGTGCCAATTGATGAGCGGGAGATCATCGAACGTATCGATATACTCAAGGGACGACTTCAGCGATCAGAAGCCGATAACTCTCATAGAGAAAATCGCATTTTGGAACTCGAGCAGACTGTTGCCGACTACGGGGCAAGTAGAAGAGCTCAGCAAGAGCACATCGAGGCACTTGAACATCAACTTAATCAGCAAGTTCATTATGAGACTAAATTATCCTCGCAGCAAGAATATATTCGGAAGCTTGAACACGATCTTGCTATTTCCGCGTCTCAACAACAACAAATCCAAGTCCTTGAGCAACAAGTTGCTAGATCGGAGACTACAAGTCAAAATAGAATCATCGAACTTGAGCGGAAACTCGCTCAGGCACAGACTGAGAATTCTACTCAAGGAAAATACATCGAGCGGGTTGAACACCACTACAATCAGATAGAGGCTGACAATGCCACCCTCAAAGAACACACCAAGCAGCTCGAACGGCAGTGTTCTTTTTATGAATCTGAACAAAAACGTCATCAGACTTTCGACCAACAACTCACTCGCCTAGGTACCGAGAGATCCGTTCAGGAGGAGCAGATCCGCGGGCTGCATGAACAACTTAATCACATGAAGAACGAGTACACCGCCCAGCAGGACAAACTCAATCTCTCTCATGAGCAAGCTTCGCTTCAGCGAATCGAGATCAGCAACTTCAGGGACTTGTCCGCCCAACAACAAAGATCTATCGACGAACTCAATCTAGTCGTCGAAAATGCATACGCCACTCACACTGAACTCACAAAAAAAGCTAAAGCTGCTACAGAATCCAACGAGCAGATCTACAAGTCTTACAAGAAGACTAAGAATGAGATCAAGCTTCTACAGAAGAATCTCAGTGAATATCGGGAGCAGGTTCACGAACGTTGCCATACAAGCTCATCCACCTACAAGAAACGTCAAATCACCGATGACCCCGATGCTACCCTTCGTCCCAGCATGCATCCCCAGCAGGCCCTATCTCAAATTCGGAAGGGTCTCAAAATGGAACGAAACACTCTTCGCGGTATGTGGCGCGATATTAGTTTCCACATGCATAACCTCGATCCGGAATACAACATGAGAGGGCGAAAGGCTCTTGAGGCTGATAGGAAGGTTCTCGATGGCGCAATCTCGAATATGAGCGATTGCCTCTACAAGTTGAAGGATGTAACTGTCGCATTTGACATGGTTCTCAATGACGAGGAAGATGAGAATTGAAATGCAAGACCATAGTGTCTGTTCGACATGAACTGAATAATTTTGTGCACATGCATGATGCATGGTCTACATGGAGTTAGCCTATACGAAATTGCGATGAATCATGTGGCATTGGAGTTTTTGCTTTTGTATTATGGGCATGGGCATGGGGCATTTGGACATGGAAATGTCCACATTAGAGTGTAACCCCACGGAAGTGTTTACACATTGAAAGTGTACTAGCATATGGAGTAGAGGGAATTGGGAATCGGAATTGTCCAAAAAATGAACGTGTCACACAATAGTTTGTGTAGACACAATAAATCAAATCGTCAGCAAATTCTTGACCTTCTTGTGATGTGACTTTTCGGGTTGTTCCTCAGTGACTTCAAGTGTATTGAGTTTTGCGCGGAACATTGAGGAAGCCCATCAAGCGATCGACCACCGAAGTAGGTAGTCCTAGGAGCAGAGTAGCACCATCAATTCATTTCATGATCACGCTCTGAATTGCCCCCTCAACAACTATCTGGATGTCTCCGACTGCATTAATACGAATTTGGCACTGTGCCCTTGTCTCTATCTTCTCCTTCATTAGGTACGCTCCTAGGAACTCGATAAATGGCGTCACAAATCCAACGGGGGCTTTTGCTTGCAGATTGCACTTGTTCTGTGGGGAGGCTCTCCATGGCCCTTATAGATCGAGAGAACGTCAGGTGGAAATCAGACAGGGACCGCTCTGGGGTATGATGCGTGCTGGATCTCCTAGAAAATGTATTCCCATTATTGTCACGGTCAGAGGTTTCTACATAAGCTAACCTCGGATTGAGGATCTGCTGATCAAGAAGGGCGAGATTTCGACATGAACATTTGCGAGAGGGAATGATGGGGAGAGGGAGGGAAAGTTTGGCTGATAGATTGGAGAGGGCATCTCCATTGGTCATGTTGTCGACTTTGGTAAGGAACGAACATGGGCAATTGGGTTGTTCCTCGCACAGCAGCACACTGCGCATCGCTGATCTTGCTAGAATTCAAATCACCCTCTCTGTAACCAAAGTGGTGTTAAATCTCACTCGCTGAATTATTTTGTTGCATGTCTCAAGGGCACGGTTGGCTTCGCGGGGCAAAGGGAGCTCCAAAAATCCTCACGTTCAAAGCCAGAATTTGAATCAATGATATCCCGATCCCATCATCGTATACTATATTACCTATACACCGTCCAGACATTCTTTCCACCTATCTATCTAAGACCGTTTTACTAGAAAAATACCTATTGATCCCCACCCACCCACGCAACCTGGTGAAGCCCCCCTGAGGGAGCAGCGAACTATAAAGAATCCAAGAACTATCAGATGGACACCATTTATCCACATCTATCGCCCCTCCCTATGCAGCAAGTCTCCCTTATCAAAAGACAAGACAAGCCATCAAGTAAATACTCCAAGGGATGACAGCAACGACATAAGCACCAACAACTTAGAATCTAGCACGGCACATCCCCAAGTAGTATCATGCACACGCCGTCCGTGAAGTGCAAGACACGATTCGCGGAGAAACCTCCCACTCAAATCTCTCCTTGCACGTGCTTCAAACCCCCTATTTGCAAGTGCCCGAGAGAGGAATCTTTCACTTAAACATTTGTAGCGTAACATATAGAGGGGGTTGCTAGCCCCATAAAGAGTGCTTCTAATGTACTGGGGTGATCGAGGAAATAGTTGAACAGACGCTTGATTTCCATAAAAGAGTGCCCCTGAGGTCGGGTTAAATGTAGAGCTTTCCAGATCTAAGCCCCTGGTGTATCATGCCAGTGGTCAGAGCGCCACAGACGTGATAATAATTCAATTCTCTCCTCAGCTAAGTTTTTCGTTCCGCGAAGCTACGCAGATAGACTATCCTCAATGCTGATTGGTATGAGAGGATGGATCAGTGGAAGGGGGCTCGCTTGCCTAGCTTGAAACACTCTAAATGATCCTGCGATCCTACATTGTCATGAGACCGAGTGACTTCCTCCCATTTCGAGTGTGGGAAGCTGGACGAGTGTCAATAACTCAAGTGAAGGTTCTCACGAGGCATGGTATAACTCGCATTAGCAAACGAAAACACGACTTATGACCAAGGATGCCCTTTAATCATTGTATGCTAATGCTACCATACACATGCATTCCCAAACATTCTGTCTGTGCTGTGTTTCTCTTTTATGATCATAAATAAACGCCCGTTGGCCCTCCGCCTCGCAAGACCTTTCAAAAGCCCCGTGACAGGCAGTGAACCAAATGCATCGCTACACAAGAAAATAATTTTAACTCCCCCATATCCGTCGCCCCTATACAACATGTCTCATGTCAAGAAAAGAAGAAAAAGGCTCAAAAGAAACAAGTACAAACTCTCAAGGTGTATCTACAGAAGTACTTTCAACTGGGTAAAATCTAGAAACGACGTCTAGCAGGAATGCCGGAAGGACGAGTCCACCCGCCAGTAGGCGCCACTGGCGCCTCGTAGCCGTAGCCACGGAGTATGCCAGTAGCGTTTGCGGCCATGGTGTAGACGGTGCCCTCGATGGTGACCTTTGCTGCCTTTGCGTATGCAAGACCCTGAGTTGGGAATGCACCGCCGTCGACAAGAGTTGGGGCGCAAGGGCAAGCTGTCTCGCCACTGCCTGGGAGGGTGGTTGGGATAGCTCCAATGTTAGTCTTCTGGGAGATGCTAGCGAGACCGGTGGAGATGACAGTGCTGGGAACACCGGATGCGGTTTGGATGGTGGTAATGGTAGATGGGATGCCACCTGGGGTGGAGACAACAGTGGTGAGAGTCTGAACAGACGCAGATGGAGTGAAGACGGAGGTGAGAGTGGTCATCTGGGCCGTGGTGATGGTTTGGACACTGGTGATTGTGGTTGGAATGCCTCCTGGGGGGGTGACTGTTGTGACGACGGTCGAGAGAGTAGCTCCAATTGGAACAGAGGAAGCCACGGCGCCGCTGTTCTCACCAACGCTGGTGGTCTCTGCGGTGCCAGAAGAGGCTGGAAGGGTGACAACTGTGGTGCTGTAGATGACGGGTCCCCCAGAGACTGGAGTGATCTCAGAGACCATGGTCGAAACAATGCCGACTTGCGTGGATGGAAGTCCTGGGAATGAGTCGGTGGCAGATTCACCGCTATTGCTGGCAACTGAAGTCACGCCTGGAATGGTAACGGCAGAAGTGACTGTTGTTGGGCTTCCATTTGTGCCAGTCACAACAGATGTGATTGTTGTCACAGCATCTGTGGTAGCAGTCACAACAGAGGTGAGAGTAGTCTTGGATCCACCAGGAAGGGTTACGACAGTAGTGATAGTTGATGGGCTCGCAGGAGGTGCGGTGCTAGCTCCAGAGTTCTCACTAACGCTGGCAGACGAGACGATTGCAGAGCTAATAGATGAGGCCTCGGCCACAGGACAAATTGTCTAGAAACGGGGTCAGCTTGATAAGTATGGGTTGCCATTATGGAAAACTTACTGTAGTGAGAGCAATGGTCTCGGTGATGACAAAGGGACCACCAGTAGCTCCAGCAGTCGTTGCGGGGCAGTTGGTTACAGTTGGAGCACAGCTAGTAACGGTACGAACAGTGGTAGCAAAAACAGTCAAAGTTGTTGAAGGGCCAGCAACGACTGTGGATGTGGAGTCGGAAGCAGTGGCCCCTGAGTTATCGCCAGCGGAGGTTGTTGGTGCTCCAGTAAAAGTAGAGTTCGCAAAAGGACCTGCTGTAGTCGGGATTGCTGTGCCGCCGGTACCAGTGACGATGCCGGTTGGGAGGTTGACGAAAGTGCTGGATTCTCCAGAGTTATCGCCAACGCTGGTAGACGAGGTCTCAGAGCTGATAGCGGATGATGTCTCACTAGCAGTGGTGTTGGAGAAGGGTCCTGTCTCGGTTGGAATGGCAGTTCCGCTGGTACCAGTAACGATACCAGTTGGAAGGCTGACAGGTGTGCTTGATACCCCAGAGTTATCGCCGATGTTAGTGGAAGAAGACTCCTCAGAGCTGATGACCGATGATGTCTCAATGGCAGAAGTGCTGTTCGCGAAGGGTCCAGTTTCGGTGGGTACGGCGGTTCCACCGGTGCCGGTAACGATACCAGTTGGGAGGTTGACGAAAGTACTGGATGCTGAGCTGGATGCAGATTCTCCAGAGTTGTCGCCGAGGCTGGTAGAAGAGGTCTCTGCGGAGCTGAAAGTGGAGGATGGGACTTCAACAGAAGTGCTGTTGGCGAAAGGTCCGGTTTCGGTAGGGACGGCAGTTCCACCAGTGCCGGTAACGATACCAGTTGGGAGGTTGACGAAAGTACTGGATGCTGAGCTGGATGCAGATTCTCCAGAGTTGTCGCCAAGGCTGGTGGAAGAGGTCTCTGCGGAGCTTAAAGTGGAGGATGGGACTTCAACAGAAGTGATGTTGGTGAATGGACCCGGAATAGTTGGTACGGCGGTTCCACCAGTACCGGTCACGATGCCAGTTGGCAAGGGGACGATCACGCTCGTGGAGGAGACCTCCGAGGAGCTGATGGTCGAAGAAGTGCCGTTTGAGAAAGGTCCGGAGTCGGTGGGCACTGGAACACCTCCAGTGCCAGTAACAATTCCGCTTCCAAATCCTGTTCCCAATACAACAGTGGTGCTTGACAGGCTGGAAGATGTAGCAGAAGCACCAGAGTTGCTGCTTACACTAGTCATGTAGGAAGAGACAGCGGACGAAACAATCGATGAACTGATGGCGGAGGCCTCCTCCACTGGGCATACGGTCTGGTAGGTTCTATCAGTCAAGATACTTGCAAACAAGATTAAACAATTGACTTACGGTGGTGAGGACGATAGTATCAGTAACCACAGCACCGGCAGAAGCCGAGTTGCGGGCAGGGCAGTTTGTGACTGTAGGAGCGCAGGAAGTCAAAGTGACCAAAGATGTCACTTTAACTGTAAGTGTTGTGGATGGGCCTGTTGCGCTTGCACCTGCGTTGCTTGTGACGGCTATGTCATCGGTCTATAGTTGATCAGTGTTGTATTTCCACTTCTTGAATCTGAGCACTAACCGATGAAGATACTGTAGATGTTGAGACAGCCGACGAGGAGAGTGAACTTGATAATGAAAGAGAGGCCACCGCTGAAAGACGTTAGCAAAAGAATAGACGTGTACTCCCTCAAAACGTACTAGCTGTGGGGGATCCCTCGGCATCCTTTAATGTGACAAGCTTAGTGTTCGTCCGTGTGAAAACTTCATAGTCTAGAATGGTAGAAACTGTGTCTGCGGCCACTTCCGCCCTGACAGATCCCGCAAGGGCCAAAGCCATCGACCATAAATACGTGCCCTTCATCTTGAATGAGTGTAACTGTTTTTGAGGCCTTTTGAAACGAATGAGCCCAAGAAACACGATCAACGAGTGGGCGAATGGAAAGATGAAGAAGCAGAAATGTCGATAATAATGAAAAGTGAACGTAGGGATTCGAACGGCTGAAGAGCCAGTGAGTGAACAAAGATAGAAAATGAGGATGAGATGAAGAATCGTGGGCGACTAAAATAGTCTTATAACCAACATGTTGACCACACATGTCCAGAAACGTGTGATCTGGGAGCCGTGGGAGTGCCAAGGATTGGACCGGGTGCCAGATGGACGAGCTGTTACTTGAAACGACGACGGTAGAGATCAGATGAAAGCTTCCCAAGCCACACCCACAGTTGGAGGTGGATCATGGACCCAGCAAAGAAGAAATTGCGGCAAACTTTAGGTTTGGCTGCATAGCTTGAGGTGGTCGTGTGGTTGGCATTGGATGTGGAATGGTTTGACGAAGAGCTGTCCCTGGTCGTGCATAGATGTTGGACCATTGAGGAAATAATGAGGGGCCCAGCAACGTATGCTATACAGTACTACCCTTCGGCACGAAGAGCCCAATCTCCCTCAGGAATATGAAATTTGGCGGCGAGAATTACGACTGCGGACTGTGAGTGGACACAGGGTGGTTTGTCGAAGGATCTGAAGATGATGTTCACGGAAGAGCAATGGGGTGGAGACCAGGATTTGGGATCGCAGTACTCCATACCCGGTTGAAACATGAAACCCCTTCCTCCCCTTCCCCCCCCCCTCCACGAGTGCCCCTCGGCAACGTCGCGAGCTTTCTCCACGCTTGTCCATCCGAGCCAATCTCGCTATTGTCCAAAGCACAACCTTCACATTTCAGAGTCTGGAACAACGGCACTCTCCGCCAAGGAGAACTGATGTTCAATAACAAGGTTTGATATGATGTATCGAATGAGATTTGAGGTTGTTATGCAGTGATCAGGCAAGGGAGAAATGCAACGGCTTCAAAAAACACTTCTAGAATAAACAAAGCAATATCAACGATAACACAACGTTGGATAAGAGGTTCTTCGATACGCTCCGTATCAATCGAAGCATTGTAAGGGAGAAGACGCCACAACAGATTCCTGGAAGAGCGGAAGGACGGGAGGCTGAGTCGTTTTTGTGACCCCAGAAGGTTCCGCCATTTGAAAGAAAGATGGATGAAAAAACGATGGATGGCCACATTAACTCGGGGAGTCGGGGTAGACTTTGAAAGGAGCCTCATCCCGTGACGTGGACGTTCTTCCCTAGCCTTGCCATTGGACGATTCGCTTCTTCCCGCTAAGAGGGTGAGGGGAGAGCCCATGGAATACGAAGGTTCTCGAGTATGTTACGTGAAGTCATCCCAGGCGGACGGCGTACGGAGGAGGTAGGCTCTCTCTCTGTGAGCCTTCCTTCGTCAACAACGCCGCCGCACCGGGAAGGGGAACGTGAGAATGATGTGAAGAGACGTGAAGTGAAGTGACGTGATGTGATGTGATGTGATGTACGCAGTATTTCTGCGTACTGTACTGTACGACGTATTCGTGGCCTCGACCAGGGTTCTGGGAGGATCGCCGGGCGCAACCACGATGCGATCATTCGGCGAGGAATGGGTGTACTCCGTACTGTATAACCTCCGCGATCGTGCCTCCATAGGGTGGAACCAATAGCACCATGTGAATGTGCGCGCTTGCTGTTCATGGCAAGGTCGAATTCATCGTTGTGTCCATTGCGGTGGTCCTATTCGCCCTTCCTTTCATCCTCCCTTACGTCCTCCTTTTCGTCCTCTTTTCGTCCTCTTTTCGTCCTAGATGGTTTGAGGACAGTCGGATAAACCTGACCTGCCGGGAATGAGGACGAGGCTATGTGTCGATCCAGGCGATGAAGGTGATGGTGGCGGCGGGGTGTTGAAACGAGAAGGCATAATAAAGATGCTGACCGACGCTCCCGGATGGAGAGACTCCAAATGAAAGGCGCTTCCTGGAGAAGAGATGAAAGGGAGAAGAGGTCAGGAGTCAGAAGCGGCGAGGAGGCTGACAAATGAAGGTGCTTACTCCGTACGAGGTCATGTGCAAAAGAGGGTCATGTGAAAAAAACGCACGTGCTCAAAGAATACATCATGTGACCCATACGACTTTGCTCGTACTCGTACTCGTACCGGATCGAGCCTCACTTCCTCTTCAACCTCATTGACCATTGAGGTCGGACAATCATCGCAACTCTCCTCGAAATGAATTATTGCTCGCTGTGCCCTTTGACGCTCACCACACGCCGTGGAAAGGTACATTGAGTGCCGGAGAAGCAATCTGCTCAGGAAGTCCCAATATTCTCAGCCATAACCGATAATTCAAGAGTGCACCGCTGATCAAACGCAGATCTGCTCATGGGGACGAATCTTCCTAACAATAACCTTCGCAATCCATCCTTCGTAGAAGAGCCCTGGACACTTGTACGAAGGGACGAATCGAGGAAAATTGCTATCGTGCATTCCATCGCCCAGCCTCAATCCTAAGACGGCCTGGGCATACGTCGAGCGATACGAGTCCACCACCAAATAGTAAATGAGCGACACCCGGGCTACGAAGAAGATGAACAATCCTTCCTTCCCTCTCTCGTAATCATTTCCGCTTGAACCATCCTTCCGGATCGTTATTGAGGCGTTCCTCAGACTCCAAGGCGCTTGCTTCATCGTGGAAAGAGAACTTCGTCGCTTTGTAGTTTGCCAAATATGGGAATGATGGGAGTGATTGTGACATGTAATCTTTCCAGTCTCTTAAACTCTCGAGTACACTAATAAAACGAATGATGAATGACAACAACTTGCTAAGACAATGATGGTGGCACGAACTCGAGGTCCGAGGTGGCACGGCAGTGGCAGTCTATCCAAGAAACGCAACTCATGTTCAAAAAAGATACCAAAAATCTACACGCCTCGCGCCTTCAAAGCAAGTACAATATACAAGGATATGGTAGAGCTGGCTAAACATGTCTGACTTGGAAGGATACCGAGAACGCTTTAGGTGTAAAACTGAGGTTGTTGGCGGTGATTCTTAGTGAGGCCGGCCATTGAACCATTTGACTGACTATTTCCTTACATGGTGCAGGGCTAGTTCCTTTCTCACACCTAACACCTTTCTTGATTTTTAAAACATCTTGTGATATGCTAAGGGGCTCATAGCTACAGCTACATGTGCGAGGAGGTACAGAATTGTACATATACCTAAGCCAAGGGGGCCAGCAATCTTGAAAACGCGAATTGGGGTTTTCACCTCTTTGAGAACCTACGCAGCATTGTTCCAGCCCGCGTATGAATTGAGAGCCTTGGAAAGTGCCGTCGCATATAGTCTACTCGAATGAACAGATCCCGCAAAAGCATTCCTGAAGGAAGCGCTCTTTCAGGGGCACTTTGACACCACCACCTGGCACCACGAAACATTTGATGACAATGAATAGCAGGATGATTATTTTCAGACAGCCCAGAGCATTCATGAGGTAGAAGGCGAATCGAGGCATTCAGGTGTGGACCAATGCCTCGAAACCCATGACCGCAACGTCTATGCCACACTGTTCCCAAGCAGATGCTACGCGGCGAGCTACAACGACGGCATTGGCAGCGAAGACTATACACCCAGATGCCGTGAAGCCGAGGAGGATGGCTTGAGTTGAGAAGATGACTGTGGCGAGGGTTTTGGGCTTTCTCGATACTGCTTCGAGGTAGACCTTTTCACCTATGAATGATTGTTAGAGAATACGAGAAAGAAATGGCTAGGAAGATGCCGTCCTAGACTACCTTGTATATCCTCCTCGAAGGTTAGCTCGCCAAGTTACTCTACTTCGGATGTCGTGGCTTTTAGCCAGAGCACTAGCTGTAGTTTCTTCTTTCTCATTACTGACGAAGAAGGGTCCATGCGGCTGACGAATGCCATTCTAAGAAGGATAGAGTCGGGACGACTGGCGGTATAAATGTGTGGGATGGTCTATTGGTTGATTTGGAAGGTGGCATAGCCGTAGTAGGGGAAGTTTGAGTAGGTTGAGAAGAGGGAGGGGGGAAGGGACGGTGGTCAAAAGGTTTGAGAAGGAGAAGAGGAGTTGGAGGCAGGAATGTTGGTTAGTCGTGAGGTCTGAGTTTGTGAATTTCGCGATCTTATCTTTTGAGGCAAGAATGAAGTTGACTACTTATAATTCGCTTGTATTAGGCCAGGAAGTCCCAATGGCCATCACCAACATATCGAAAACACATCCGCATCACTACTCATACTCGCCAAAATGGTTGATTCTATCAAGACTATAAATACTTGCTCACCCATTATCTATGTCCTTACCGGCTCGCAGCCTGACACTCATCTTCAAGTCTTCCATCAAGTCTTTATGGTCCACGCCGTGCTTCTCAATATCCATTCTAGGCGCTTTCACAAGCTCTTTAATTCAAAGGAGGCTTTTGCTATAGCCTCGACTTCACCGCCGACATATCGGTATAAGTGGGTTTCGGAGATTGATTCTGAGGGAACATAGTCGGGTTGCTGGGAACATGCTATAGTAAGATTTTGATTTATTCAATGTACCGCCTTTGTGAGAGATTCATTGGCTCAAGTCAATATTTTACACTGAATGGCGCTAATATATTCCAGGGTTTCAAAAATAGCATGAAAATCCCACCTTGCGTCCAGCAACAGCAGATCGACGCCTTTTCCGCATTCTTCCAAGCATTCTATTGCAGACCAATCGTATAAACCTCCCTCTCGCATCTCAAATACACAACAGCACTTGCAGACTACCACAGAGCGCTTCCTTCCTTCTCGTTCAACCTCACTTCTGCTCTTATTCAAAGCCCTGACTTGGCAATAAATATTCCTCGGGACGCTGTTCAATTGATTGGTATTGCCGTACAATTGAGAAGCAAGGCGCTATTTAAGGAGTGCTTGATCCACCTGACAGGACCTTATAACAACCCGCAATACCCCTCCTTGCATGACCCGGAACTGCGGTGCATTGTTAAAGGCGCATACGATGACGTATCGAGGGCCGTAGGACGCTGTTTCGAGGAAATATTGGTCGGTCTATGTTCGATTACTGAAACCGAGCGCAAAAACGACGGGGAGCTATTGGTAGAAGTCGCCGGCCATAATTATTATTCGCTAGAAGGAGGTACATACCTCAACTACCCTGAGTATCTTCGCACCCTTTCCGAAAATTTAGCTGGATATGGGTTAGCAATGAGCCTCTTCTTCGGAATAACTTGTTGTTTGACAGAACTGGGTTCCAGGCAGGAAAGGGGGGCCTCTATCAAGACAAATTCCTCTGCGCGTCTATTGGAGATGAAGAGCTACCATGGGACGTCAATGAGACTGAATGGTAAAATTGAACTGAGATAAAAGATTCTGAGGGCACGTACAGTACATCAGAATATCGGTTCTACTGCATCCCTTCAGAAGAACTCGTCGGGGCGGTTGTCAGAAGGAGTTTTGCGCTGTTTTGCTCGATCAGTTTAGTCCTTTTCTCAGACCTCACTTCTTCAGAATCGATAGGAGTAGTCATCCGAGCAGAAATCTCCAGGTCGTGACAGTAACTTCACCCCGGCAGAAACGTCTCGACGGATCTCTGCTAGGATTCAGTTCGTAGTAGGGGTTTAATTAGGCTGATTGGCTTTGCTTTCTTTTCGGAGAACTTGATCATTGATATCAGATCAGGTATAATACTTTTTAAGAGGCTCCTGGAAACAGTTTGTTGAGAGTGATCTCAAACATTGCGATGGTAAGTGTCAGGATGAGATTGATCGAGAATTTAAATTCGCTTCCCCTCTTGAGTGTTGGTGTCGCTCTCCTCTCGAAGAATCTACTGTTATAATAAGCTACCACTTAGAAAGGTCCTAAGTTTTTGCCGATGGGTTCTTCTATAAATTGCTTCTCTAAATGTAAACTGTCTGTGATTGGAGAAGACAAATACAGAAACCACACGTCACTTCTCGTTCCGTCGTCGGCTCGAGTTTCTATTCTACTATTAACTTTGGACAGCACAAGATCATGTCTGTTGAAACTCAACATCAGAAAATCGAAATCTTCAAGACGATGATTCAAGCCCTTCACAACGCCGATTCAACTCCATAGCATATAACATTTTTTGAAGATTATCGAACTAGTAGACTTTCATCAGTCCTTGCCAGCCTTGTCAAGGGCAGTTACTCGAGATGTTGTATGGTAACCGTTAATACGAGTTTTTGATCAATTGGACGTCTTATTCATCAACACTAGGGAATATACGAATTGGATTATGGCGTTCGTATATAGATTATGAAATAGACGATTGCAAAAATGAAGTCATTCAGGTTGTTTTAGATAAGAATGCCACGATTTGTACTATTAGTGATATATTCCTCAAATGGTATACGGGGAGCGTCAGCAAACACAGTCACGTTAGGAGGTTCAACACTAGATCGAGGAAAGGCAGGTAAGAATCGGGAACCTAAATGAGAACTAGTAGGGTTATTGACTTCTATAATTAATAAAATAATACTAACAATTGTGGTAGGAATACTTCGAATACACCTGGGAGGAGTAGTCTACATATATTCGATAAACTCGATAACTCCAAACACCCTCGATTCCAAATACTCCATACCCATCTGAGAGCCTTATGCAGGAGTCAGAATTTGGATTTTGGGGTAGGGTAAAGAGAGTATTTCTCAGGAAACATTTAAAAGGGACTGCCCTCTATATTACAGGAACAAGCGAGTCATTATATAGAGAGTGACTGCCTGACTAATCAGGTTTTAATATCCTCCAGAATCTTCTTTGCCACCTTACCGATAATTTGTAATAATAACCAAGGAAATAAGTGACTCATATAACCACTATTAAGTTATAGTGGCTAACACCATCATATATAAGAAGGCGAATCAAACGATTGATAACCAGGTCATTTTAATGCCGTGTTTGATATTCAGGTCATCATTTGTATGATAATCATGTGTCGATCAAATAGATGACTAATTATGAACACCATAGCAGATTTTGTACCTCTATAGTAATCATACCAAAAATGGTTACCATAATATAATTGATCAAAAACTCGTATTACGGTTGCTATACAACAGAGCACTACCTAACAGCACGAATATACTCACGATCATTCGGAATGAACCCTATGCCATGATCGATATTGTCATCAAGCTACAAATTAAGACGCTATTCAACGATTGCTTGCTAAATCCCATAGGACCTTTTCACCACCCTCGCTACTCGCTCAGCGATGACCCAAAGGTTAGAAAGCCTGGGAAGACTCTACACGAGGAAACATAGGCGGTCATCGGGCGCACTGAGCACAAAATAAAAGTCATTCTAGCTGGATTTCATTATATCATGGATCAACATCTCGTGGGTGGGAGTTTGCACCGCCTCGGCAGACACTGGATCATATCCAACGGAGCCAAGGAAACTATTAACCATCCTCACTGCTATTGCCAGATGCGTGAACAAATCACTTCTGGGTCTGCTGCTGCTTCCCTAGACCAGTTGCCGGGCAACAATCTCAAGTTATCCTACGAGGGGCATGAAGAGCACTATCTGGACTTCGTTCTGTGCATGGAGATTGAAGATAAAATTTTCCCATGGGATGTGGAACAGGTGATATGGTAAATCTCGAATGTCAGGAAGAATTTTACCGATGAGAGGGGGAAAGCATTTGTATCTAGCTCTAGAAGTTAGGGTTTATTATGGGATGAGTATTTTCAATCCTCAGAATCCATTACAACAAACACCCTTGGAGTAAATAAAACCAAGGGCCAATAAGCTCACCCTCACGCTATTGTTTCAAACAAATCCAACAAATCCACAAGAAGCCGTTGGAACTTGGTAGTTGCACAAATTTCCTAAAACATTCACTGATGCCTGGAGCCAAGTTCAAATTCGTGTTTGACGGTTCAAAAAAACATTGTTTAGCATGGGTTGTGCAGCTGCAGTCACGGGTAGCTGCCCACATTTGTTTGCCTCTCTGTCTCTACCCGAATCATGAAAGCAATAACTCCGCGTGGGGAAGCGGATTTCTTTCTCTGTTTGTTTTTTCTCTTTTGCAAGAGTCCCTAAGCTGGCTTAACTCCTATCGCGGCTCTTTTCCTTTTCTTTCCTTATTACAGCACAATTGCTGTGTTTGTACGCAACCACAGCAATTCGGCTATCTTCTATTCAGCAAAATGGAAGGGCGAGGCTCAACAGTTGTATAAAATGAACAGCAACCCATCAAGTTCTCCCTTTCCGGTCTTTAATCTGATGTGCACCTCTAAGCTTTCCATCAGTCATTCCATGTCCACTCCATGGTTCTGAAAACACACTCGGAGTTTTTCAGGAAGCATCTCGACTCTCCTGAGAAGACCCTGAGTCCTGGAGTGCTCAAATATGAGTGGATCACAAACATTGATGAAGATGGGACTTGGTCATTGGTGTGGAAAGTTGACTTGGTGAGATGATCTTCTGTCTTGAAAGAGGTATGCTAATACTCCCAAGGCCGAGAAGAGCGGGATGGCAAGGAAATTCAAAGGAAATATCGGCAACCAGATCGATGCTTTCCATATCCTTCTCAAGGACTTTTACGGCCAAAACATCACTATCAGTATTGTCGCGCATTTAAAAGAGATCACAGCCTTAGCGGACTACTATCGGGCTGTTCCGATTTCAACCTTGTCGCAACCTCCGCACTATTCATGAACAAGGCTCTCGCAGACGATAAACCGAAACATTGCCTCGAATTGCTGGAAACAGCAGTCATGCTGAAGAACAAGATGCTCTTCACTGAATGTCTGGTCCATGCAACAGGACCATTCCACGATCCTCAGTATCTTACGCTCAAAGAGGATAAGATCAAACAAATCGTCGCCAAGACACACAGCAACATCCTAGAGACTATCTTGTCGGTTCATCAAAAAGTCCTCAACAGTAAGTATGTGGAATCCGAATCTGCTGGTAGAACAGGGAGAGTCGACAAATGGACTTTGGGTGTAAAAATTCTGATGGACATCGTACTGAAATGTATGATTAACCACAAGGGCGAGAAAATAGTCAGCTTGCCGCGGTACTACCGCAAGCTTTCCACTTATTGTGGTACTTCTATTCCAGCAAATTGTGCAGATATCTTGGCACCACTCCTGAAAAACAACTTGGTTTTGATGGAACAAGGCAGTCGGGTAGTGCAAGGGGCTCAGCTCGAGGACTCGTTTCTTTGTGCCGAGATCAAGGACGAGGATCTACCTTGGAATCTCAATGGGGTGGAATGATGATTACAGCAAGATAAGCTACTAGGTGCGGGTTGAGTGTGAGTTGATTTTCAGCCATTCTACCCACCAGGTGCAGTGTTTGTAACTAGTAACTACCCCTTAGCTCAACCAAGGTTCCGCACAATTACAGGTTGGCTTTCCGAAGGAATGAATGTTTTGTTTCGATATCTGAATAGCCTTGCAAATGTCCTACCAATTCTAGTGACGGACACTACAGTAATGCTGTGATAATAGACACAGCTCAGGGGTACCTTCTTCATCTAAGCCTACAACGGTGTCGACATCTAATAACAACCTAAAAGGTTATTAGTAAGGGTAGCAGCTCTATTGTCTCTTCTCTAGTGAACACACAAACCCCGGGAATACTGTCGTCATCTCGGCGCACTTCTTCTACCTATGTTCAGAGGTATCTTGACCAGCCAATAAGCCTTGAGGCGACGCCTCCTCCCCCCTCTTTTCCCCTTTCACCCCTCTCAACCCCTAAAAAGTTGGCAACCCAAAACAAAATTTTGATATGTATTTCCAAAGATGTTCTAATAGTTTTGAAGTGCATTCTGCTTGACTTTTTCGCGTTGTTTTGGCACCGCAAGCTGTTCAACACCGCAACATCGTCAAACGACATGTCGATCAAAACCTTACCCATTGTGTTCACCCTTCATGGGATGGCCAATGATACCTCCCGCCAAGTGTTTAACCAAATGTTCCATGTGCATTCGCTCCTACGCAAAGCACAATGCGAGTCCTTTCGCAGATATCCTAGCTCCCTAGAGAAGACTCTGCCGACAGCAGCATCGGGCTTCAAGTATGTGTGGACAACACAGGTAGATGATGATGGTAGTTGATCTCTCGTCGACTACTGTATGAAGAGTCCTTTGCGACATTTGCAGAAGAACTTCTGACTTTTCACGAATACGAGCTACCTCATCAACTTGGAGCACACAAATTTAGCGATAGATTTCTTTGTGCTGAGGTGGAAGACGCGGAAATACCTTAGGATACCCTCGGATAGCATAGTATATTAGATTAGAATTGATCTGAAGCTCTCGCTCTATCTTAAGGGGGGATAAGAAGGTTCATATTTGCAAGAAATTTCCTCCGACCCCGAAACACGGCATTGGAGATGACAGAATGCAGGGCGTTTGGGATCGTTGATCTTGTACCTAGGGTTTCTCTTTCACGTTATAAGACTCGAGAGCACTTTGCTCCATAATTCAGTTGCTCTAAAACCAACACGGCAAGCTATACATGTCCTGCGTTCCGCTTCTTTCATGATAAATTCTAATGACAAGAAATAACACACCTGTGGTATTTGTAGATGTGCTATTTCTTACTGAAAGCTCGCTCTATCGCGCCTCGACATCTCTGCGGTTCGGTTTAAACAGGCAACTTCTACTTTCGAAATCCAAGGAAGAATTTTCGTGTTTCGGAAGAGCTCCGAGGCCTTATGTCGCCCCCATATAATACCTGGTTCGCTTCATGATATGGGCTTTGTCATACACTTGGGATAGCAAAACGGCTCCTAAGAAAAATGGCTTGTTTCGGAGATAGCTTTGGATGTAATTTTATACTAGAACTACTATACTAAAATTAGACTAAATTCTGACATTTATTAGTAAGGAATAATTAAATTTAATTGAATCCTATATGTGTATTATATCTAATACTATCACCGAAATGGGAAACTGTTTTCCTTATCCCGAGTATTACTATCTGAATTTTGTACATGTACATTCGGGGAAAGAGCAAAAATCAAAAGGTAAAAATAAAAAGTTCAGGCCTTTCGGCCCTACGTCTTTATGAGCCTGTTTGTTACCTGGGGCCACAGGTCGGGAACCTAGTTGGATAAGGGGGGCCCTCCGTTCCCTGGCGGTCGAATGTCCATAGGCTGCTATAGTGTACCATCCGCGGGGGCAATCCAATTTATATCTCGATCAGCTATTCTGATTGGAGGAAAATGTGAGTAAAAGAATTTATATAGTCATGTAAGCGCGGGCTTGATGTAGTGGTAAGAATTCCGAGTAACCACATTTGAAAACTAATAACTCTAGCTTCTAGCCTCTAGGCAATACTTCCTAGATTATAATAGAGCTAGGACCTTTTTTATTTTATTTTAATGTCCTTAGTTTACCTCGTGAATAAGTTTTGTTATATACCCGGGATAAGCAAACCGGCTTCCTAAGTAAAATAGCTTGTTTCGGCGATAGCCTCGGATATAATACACTTATAGATTATAGTAATAATCTCGATATCACGGATAAGGAATAGTCGAACTTTATAGGATTCTATTAAGTTTAATTATTCCTTACTCAATGTTAGAATTTAGTATGGTTTTAGTATAGTAATTCTGGTTTAAAATTATATCCGAAGCTATCGCCGAAACAAGCCATTTTGCTTAGGAAGCTGTTTTACGTATCCCGAGTATATGGCATGACAAGCTCATATCATGAGGCGAACCGAGAATTTCCTGGCCAACCAAAAATCTTAAAAACAGGCAAAAGTACCAAAAGAAATTTCCTGGAGGGAACCGAGAAACTCTGAGGGTAGCTGTAAGGTAGCTCATTTCCATGGAGTGACGTACTTTGAGAAACCTAACTAGACAGTCTTACCGTTGCGCCATCAGGAATGGAACAATTTCGGCTGCTAGTGAGAGAAAGCTGTGCTACGTTGACTTATAATGCCCGGGTAGTGTGACGGGGGGTAATAATGCAAGTGAACCGCAAGCGCACCACGGCAGAGAAGAAAGTCACTTTCAAGCGATCTTGATATTAGATCGCACGGTATCGCATGGTGATAACTACATGTTTACTCCCACAACACTAACATTTCACTCAACCCACCAACAACTTCAACATACTCAAAGGCGACGAGGTCCGCGAGACCGCGCTGAGGGAATTATAGCTACATCAACTTCGCGAGGCTGAGGCTGAGGCTCGATGCATTGCTTAGCAGGGAGTTGATCGTGTAAGACTAGAGACATCTCGTGCATCGGAACCTGTTCGCCTAAGGGAAGCCGAAATTCTACAAAGAGAATAACAGTACCTCCTCCTCGGATTTCGATACTTCCAGACTCTCTTTTCCAGCATCTGTTCTTTAGCAACCACAGCCTTTATCTCTAATACAGCAGCCAGTAAAGCAATCTGCTACGCAGCAAACACAACCATAACCTCTAGTACAGGAGCCTAAAGATGAAAAGCGGAGGGAGATGGTTGCCATCACAGACTGTTGGGATCTCTTGTTGTTGGACAGGATCGTTTCCTGCCTTTAATATATCTTGGCGACAAGGTAGATAAATCTATAGCGGGAGCCTTTCTCGAGGATGGATCTGGCTTTTGTAATAGCAATAATGAAAATGGACAAGCTGGCTAAGATTCTCCCGCAAAAAGAACGACAAGGAGCATCTCCACTACCTGCTGCCCGACGAATTAGAAGAATTGGTCAACAACTTCCTAATCTTCAACAAATGGAGGTATGTAGTAGGGAAAGGTGGAAGTCCCTCTAAATATTCTTTCCGCTCCCCGTGGCTCTTGCCGAAGGACTATCCATGGAACGGAAGAGAAACAGAGTGGTGAAGTAAAAAGTCAGTTGGAGTCTTTCTTCTTGTATTCATCTGAACAGTTTTCACTTTGGTGGCAGATACATAATAAGAGCCAGACATTAATCTCGGTTGCGTTTCTAGCTGCCCTCACTACCACAGGGTATCTCCACGAAAGAAAGCGACGGCACCGAAGTGAAGTTGCCTGTTTCGTGCTCGATAGAATTGATCTTGTTCTGATGTAACAAGATCCAAAAAGTGTTATTATGTGCTCTACCTTAAGGATAATCATTTTCAGACCTGAGCTTGCTTAAATGTCGGACATTGTGATCCAGTCGTTTTAGATGAAAACTCCAAGAGGACACATTGTCCTGTTACCCCCGAACACCCTGTAGTGAAGTGGTTTACCCTTTACTAAGCTTTACAATTTTCATCTTCAAGGACGCATGGGTGCAACTGTCAGCAACTTCAACTTTAGACAGATTTTATTAAAGGGTGCTAGCTAACCTTCCTTCTATACCGAGGTTTCCTCGCCTCGAACTCCGTAGAGCACAATGTACTGTATTCTCGCAAGCATCTCAAAAATTAATCACCTTTTAAGGTATCTAAAGAGGTAGGGGAGTGGCGCAAAGTTGGACAATTCATGTTTGACACAACTCAAAGTAACCTCACCTCTCAACTGACATATTACCGTGGCCTATAGTAAAAATCTCATCGTACTGTTCCTTGCAACGTTCGCACTTGCCTGACACTATTACTAGTGTATAACTGTCCATTAGGTAGTGACAAGATCAACCTGGCGAGGGAGGGTATTGAGTATCAAAGTTTTCAATTCATCATAATATCTAGTCATATACGGCTACGCTCAACTCCCAACTCTCTTCCACCTACTTACTCCTTGAGCACACTCGCTTCACTCCATTCCACGATCCAAGGATTTCCGAGAAGAGAGAGTATGTACACAAAAGCCAATGCATGTACCCATAAAGTCCTTAAACCAAACCTTCTCAGGCCCTTTCCTTGTATCCTTCCATCGTTTTATCCAGAGTTGTATTAGCTCCCCAAGGACGCCCAATAAAACATCCATGCCTCGCCATGCAGAAATGAGAAAAAGCAATCGTCGAATATTTATAGCCCCAACCTATGCCAATCAAGCCGATCTCATCATTCGGTTCGGTAGAACTTCTTGTACAACAAGTGCAAGAATAGGTTAACATTAAGTCTCATTCCTCCCTCGAATAAATCCATGTACTGGTGATTGGCGAATTGTGCCGCTAGTAAGCTGTCCATTGGAACCTGTGCGCTGGCTCCGGGGATCTGAATGCTTCCCTTGCTTCCTTCAATGAAGAAGATGCCCACTTCATCGCAAGATATTGTGAGGTTAATTTTCTCCCATTCACGATCATGGTAGCCTTGCCATGAGACCAGTACTCCTTTGTCGGACAGAGTGCGTGCTGAATACTTGAATGAGCCGAACTTGGGCTTGCGACCAGAGCGCTCGAGTTCACGTTCGTGATTGTATTGCTTAGAGAATGGCATGAGAAATCGTTTTTTCCTGTTACGTAGTTAGCATGTGGTCCACGACAACGGAACACTGCGAATATACCCTTTCTTCTGCAATGTCATCATTGCCTGCTCAATATAGTTGTCGTAACTCTTCCTCTGTGACTCAAGCCAGTCCGCCTTCTCTGCTAAATTTCCAAGTGTCATTTTGACACCGTCAAGTTCGCGTTGGCGTTGCACCCGTCTTCTACTCTTAGTTCGGATATCGAGTGCAATAGCGTTGAGAATATCTTGATAGAAATTGTGTCGTGAAATACGCCCAAGCTGCTCTAGCCTCATGATGTTCTCCAATGCTGTCCGTTTCAATTCTTTGTACGACATTGACTTGATATCTACCAGTGTATTGACGTCTGAGTATGCTCCGCGCGTTCTACTGTCAACCGAAAACTCCTCACGAAGCAGAGCGTGCCATTTTTGATCATCTTCCCGTGAGACTGGTCGTACTAGAATATCCATCAAATTTGGACCTGCCTGCACTCTGATAATGTAGAGTATGCATCGCTTGGTCTCCATAAATAACGCTTTGACTTCTGCTTCGGGATCCTCGATGTCGTGTAGCTTTGGATTCAGGGTCATTTGGATTTCACCAGAAGCAACTCCTAGCATTTCGGTCTCGTTGTGTTTTGCGCTTCCCAAATCTTGAATCATTTCTCGTAGCATGTCATCCCGGTTTGGGCAGATGTGGGCAAGGTCTGCTGCAACCAAGTTGTGGATTGAGAAAATATCAGCCATCTTAATGTAGAGAGTAGGCTTAATCTTGGCATAGAGGTCATTGAACTCGTCGATATCAAAGGTGCTCTCAGCATCAGGCACCGAAATGATATTACCGAAGATGAGACGGATCCGTTCGATGGCATCGCCAACGTATGCATTTAGCGGCTGCAAGTATATGTTTTCACCACCGAAGAGTCTGCCGGACGCGATCTGACCTAGAACTTTTGCAACTTCTCCTAAATTTCGCTTTTGCAAAGGAGTAAGTTGCTTCTCTACAACTCCCATAGATTCAGGGGAGGTCAGCGCAGGTTGTAAGTAGTATTTCCATAGCCAATTCCCGACTAGCTGCAGTAAGCGATGCTGTGGTTCTCGAGGGAAATGCTGAAATAAAGCTTCGAACGTCTGTTGGCAAATGAAGCGGATACCGTATGGCATTTTGTGGAGGAGGGTTTCCATTGCACCTAGGAATTGATCTGAAATTTCTCGAAGATCTCTGAGATGATCGATGAACATGTCTCGAGTTTCAGGGTCCTTGATGGCAACTTCACGGGGTATGTCGAGAGGTCGTGGACTAGGTCGTCCAGTTCTCAACTCTTCGTTATTTATGGCCGAGCGATAAATTTGCATAGGATCGCTTTCAAGATCTAAGGCAGGGTCCTCGATGATGTTGGTCTGAATGAGTGGGCCAAGAAGTTCACGAAGATACTTCCGGTCTCGTGGTGACCGTGTGTAGTTGGATAGCAGTTTGCACCAGAAAAAGTTGCCGCGTAGATATTCCTGAAGCGATGGAACACCATCTACCTCTTCTTTCACAGCCCTAGCGATCAGCTTTAGGAGATAGTATTCCTCCCGTCGCTTCTGTGCATACCCGAAAAGTCTCATCATCAAGGTTTCAATTTGTTTACAGTCTTTTTCGGCGGTTCCTTGTTCTCGGATCCTCTTGAAGTATCGTGCTAGGTACTGAGGTTGCGTTTGAAGAGTGAAGAAAAGTTGTTGATATGATTCAAGTTTCTTTCTTGAATTCTTGTTTAAGGCTTTAAGATCAAATTGATTTCCAGAGATCATGGAGGTGTTGACGAGAAGGTTTCCGGAGTGCCCGCCAAAATTCCTCTGATGTTTCACAACTTCGTCCAATGTAATCTTGTTCTTGACTAGAAGGGCAATTTTGATGTCCAGCTGGTCAATATACTGCTCAGCCATTTCATTCTGGCGAACTTGTTGGACCACCGTTTTGCGCATTCGTTCGAACTCGATCTCCTCGTTGAAGTCAAAATCACTATCGTTGAGAAGGTGAACAAAGTTCTTGACCGTGTTGACGGGTGGGTTCTTGCCAGTCGTCAAACTCTTGTAAGCCTCTCCTTGCAAACGGCCACGGACAAAGCTTTGCAGTTTGACGACTTTTTCCATATTCTCCTTGAAATATCTCTGTTTCTCCGCGAATTTTGCCCTGACAAGGGATGCCTTGGCAGCTGCCTGAATGGCGATGGTGGATTCCTCCTCCCCGTCAAGCTTAGCAAGCACACCACCGACATCGTTTCGAAGGAGCATACCGCGAGATAAAGCTTGCGTTTTGACAATCGCGGCAGAATGCGACTCCAAGTCATCAAGCAGTACTCCGACTTTCTGTCGATGCAGACATCCTCTGGCTAGTGCCTGAAGATGTGTTATTTGTGTAGTTTGGCTTTTTAGGGCGTCATAATCAGCAGCGATCTTCTTCCTCAGTACCATGCCCCTGATCGAGTTTTGAACCTCCTGGATGGAATCTTCTTCGCGCTGTAGTCCGTCTAGAGTGGTTGATACTTCTTGTCGAACAGCACCTGCTCGAATGAGAGCCTGTAGTGCCGAAATCTGATCCCGGTGGGTCACTAATTCTTGTCTCGTCGATTGAATGTCCAAGCGAACTGCCATCCCCCTCGCAACAGCCTGAAGTGATGTCCATATTGGCGTGGACAGCTCTAGAGCCTTTGTTTGACTACATATCTGATTTCGGGTGAGCATGGCTCTTGTGAAAGCCTGAATCGCACTAATTGACTCCTCGTCGCGCCAGAGAGCTTCGTGGTCATCAGTGACAGCTTTTCGTAGAAGCATGCCTCTAACAGCAGCTTGCAAGTCTTTCACTGGCCCAGCTGAATTCCTCGTTTCCCTTTGCTGAGTCGCTACAGCGTTTCGAGACAGGAAGCCTCGAATGCTTGCTTGCAACTCACAGACGCCAACCTCTTCTCCACGGAGGAGAGACTTCGTCATGCATATCTCGTCTCGAGACTTCTTTGCCCTTACAAGATTTTGAAGTTTGAGTATGTCGCCTTCCCTACTTTTCCAGAACTGTTCTCTGTTCGCTTGCCTTTGTCTCGCAATGAATCCTCGGGCACCGCTCTGTAGATTGACAGCAAAACGTCGCATGTTCAGGCGATATTCCGCAATTTGTCGCGAGAAGTCGCCTCGAATCCTAGACTGCAGATCTACCAATGTGTCTTCAGAATCCCAAAGTCCTTGCATGATATTCGTACATCGCATTCGTGCTGCGGCTCCTCGCATTTGTGCCTGGAGTTCCACAACGGAGATCTCATTTTCGCCCAGTTCTCGATCGATCCTCTCTTCTTCGCTTTCCACTGGATCTGGTTCCGCTTCCGGCTCAGGCGTTGGCTCTACTCCAAAATCCGCGCCCATATTTCCAAAACTTGGCATGCTAACACCAGCTTTGTCCAAGCCCATTTGCATCGCTTCCAATTCATGATGTTCGAATTCCAGTTGTCCCACCAGGTTACCAATACGGAAGTCGACGATGCCTTTCCTAAACAAAAGCCAACTCAAAGCATGGATGCAATAGATGACTTTTGGGATATTTTTCTTTTCGTAAAGGTCAATAAGTTCAAAGCGGAAAAGGTCTGGCAATTCAACTTCGGCGAGAAACCGAAAGAAGATGGCAATATTGTCGGAATGGCGAAATTGTAATTTGGGACTTCGAAATATTCTGAGTCGCCGTTCCGGGTAGAGGGAGTCAACAACTTCGGCCAATGTAACGCCATCTCGAAGAGCCTCCTCTAGTTGAATGATGGGGGGTATCTCTCTATGCAAAATATCCTCAATCCATTCTTTCGCTTCTCCAATATGGCACAGGTACTCATACGCCTGTAGGAATTGTCGCTGTTTGTCCATCCAGTTACGACCTTCCCAGCTATATCCGCCATTCCCTCCCTTTCCCACAACGGCTTTCTCTCCTTTAACGGTACCACTTCTCTGCAATCTGCGCCGCCCATGCATACCCACCACTTCTTGTGCTGGCGAAGTAATGCTAAACTCTTCCGAAGAAGCATTTTCGGCAAATTTTGAAAGTGTGCGTAGTTGACTCGTCGAGGACCGTTGTAGACTCTGTAGATCTGGCGCATTCATTTGAGTGTGGACCTGAATTGTTTGACTTCGCCCAGAGGGTCTGGGATGGGATACCGAATCGGCGCGACTTAGCAGTAGAGAATTTGGCCGGATCGAGGGCGGGATCGAGGAAGCAGGTTTCTGGTTCGAGTATTCTCCATAGGGCGAACTGGGCCGGACGGTTGGGGATATCGAGCCAGCATGCTTGTTACTCGGATTTTGCCCATATGCTGATCTTATATTGTCCACACTTTGTCCGCGAATATGGTTGTAGGTACCTCCATCTCGTTCTTTGCGTTCTGGAGTAGGAGGGCCCGGTGGTTGTGGAAGTGGGCGCAGAGATTGCCTTGCACTTTTATATGGACTGTCCGGACTCGTTTGGTCAATCGCTCGACAGGTCCTATTCTCAATCCCTGGTAACCGCATACCCGTCGCCTCGCTGAGTCCTCTTTTGTGCCCGTATCCGCTCGAGGCGGTTGATGATAGCGTGCTCGTGCGACTCAGCTCAAACACACTGGATGCATTGGAGTATGTGGTCGAGACAGTGGATGCGTTGGAGGCCTGGCGCTTCGATGGGGAAACTGGTAAGTAGTCGGCAGCTTGCGTCTGTCGAAGCGGAGACCGGTAAGACATTACGGCGTCACCAATCGTTGATGATACTGCTGAGATATTGCTATCGATTTTCTACCACGGACCAGAGACAGAGCAAGAGCTTCTATATCATAAACATTAGTTCGAGGCCGCCTTTCCGGCCGCACAAAACGAGTACAACTTTGCGCAAGGCTTCGGAGTTTGATGTCGTGCAATGACACGGGAATAGTATGGTATTGTTTCTCCCTTGTTGATGTTATTTCGACGCGAAAACGTGGGCGCCAGCGCGGGAAGGCAAGGGCAAAGAGGAAAACGGATGAGGGATGTCGAAGAAATGTTGACAAAACCCGTCGATGTCAATGCTATGTTGGCAGGTTCCAACTTTCCGTGGGGTGGGGGTCGCAGGTTACTCGAAACAGACTGAAAGTCTCGCGAGTTGCAAACACAAAGTGGTTGCCATCGTAGCAACGGAAAGAAAGATCGGAGCTTACAAGCGCCGGCGTCAATCATTGGCCGCCAAGCATGTTTCGCCCCACTTGTGAGGAACCTCGAAACAGATTATTCTCTTATTTCGTACTCTGAAGTTACTCGGTCTTGAGTGCACTCCTAGTCTTGAAGCGGACATATTTGCATTCAAATTCCTTCTCTGTTTGTTTGACTGGTATATTTATGTATCAGTGTCTATTGTTGAGGGATCTCCTCGTCGATGAATTTGCCGACGAATTTCTGTAGGGCGAGAGCGCAAGTGTTGCTCGTAAGGTTACTTACTGTACCACCCCAGAAGCCTTCTTTTTTTAAAAGGCTATCACGAACATGAGAGAGGACTGTATTCCTATGCTCGAAAAAATCCCAATGCCCTGGCAAGGACAGGCCTTCATTGGAAAATTCTACCGAGCTCTCCTTAATTTCTGTGTGGTGGATCATGCTCAAAAGTATATGGAATTAAGGGGCGATGCAGCATGGTCTTGTTTGTCACGGTGCATTTATATTGACTCGTTTCTACGATCGTTCTATGGTGGTCCTGTCGTTAGAATGTGCGGCCTGCTTCAATGAAGCGTGATTTGTTGTCCTTGAATAGAGAAGTCTCACTGTCTCAGAGACCAGCCAGTCCCTCTTATCTCAATCATTCATCGAGTGTCCTCCTTTGGTAATGTTGGATGTTCTATCTCATTCCTGGCTACTGTTGGAATTGTCGTTCCTCTTACATAAGGTTAAAAGTACGGGGCAATACCTAGGTAGGTGTTGGTGTTTCGCCACCATGTCAACACCAAAACTTATCCTTCAGTGCTTGAAAAGAGTATCCACATTTCTTATCCGTATATATTTTCCATCTTACGCAGTACACAATTGTGAGCGTAGTTCTTAGGATAGATAATCCCCATAGGTTGGCGGTATCTTAACATGAGCACGTGTACGGCATGTGACTAAAGCCCAAATTCAAACAGGAAAATTGGGCCAGATCCACCATCAAAACTCAAGCCCTCCCCCCCTGCTTCCACGCTTGATGAATGACGATAAGTCCGCCCTAGTGCGAGTTTGACTTTTCATCATCCTATCAGGTCCATTTTTACTCTATTGCACGGTGTAACGGTTGGCGAGGTGCTGTTTGTAGGGGGGCTTAGCCGCTGTTTTTAAGGGTCTGCTCATACCCTTGTATACGCACCCAAAATGTTATAAGTTCGATTGTGAATGCCTGGAAAAATAATATACAGCCCTCCCTCCATAGGTAGAAGCAACGTTATATACTTCAGCCTGGGCTGCTAGACGACTAAACAGCTCAAACTCCATGCTTTCTCCAGACTTTGGACCACAGAGGATATCACCAACTACATCGGACCCGGGGAGAAATCATGCTCGAATCTAGGCTCGCCAGCACCCCTCATGATTGCTAGGACAGCCTGCCTAAAGTACCATCGCAGAAGCTAGTCAATAGGCCGTTTGGTGTTATTAAGATCCTCCTAGTCTAGGTAATAGCCACCATATCTTTATTAGAATATGGCGTATCTATACGTCAGGATCAATTGATAGGTCATAGCTATCGAATAACTGTGAACGGCGGATTCAAGTAACATGCCGGTCTGTACCGAGTTAATAGTTCCTAATTTCGCAACTCGAAGTCGCTTGTGGACAAGACAAGAATCTCTCTACCATCGAGTCGAAGTTGGAATTTGTGAAACCATTTGTAAGGATTAGACCACCAAGTACTATGCTAGGGTCTTTGATACCTTAGATGTGGACATCTCGTGCTTTTAAGCGATTCCCTGCGGCCAATGTGGAGATCTGGGGTAGATTAGAGGAGTCAGAAAGAGGCGATAGAGACGACGTCGTACTGTACGCCGTGGATGTTATGACGAGAAAGTCTTCTGGATCCGGCAAGAGGGTTCGAGGCATTCGAGGCGACGGTAAATTACAAGCATAAATCGCCGCCGCTAAACTCAAAAGAGGTAGCGCACCACCAGACAAAGATTGCACATCCTAGTATCCTACTAATCGTCACATAGATTACTGTGGAAATGCCCGCTATGG
Organism: Amylocarpus encephaloides; assembly: GCA_019669835.1. Taxonomy (NCBI): domain Eukaryota; kingdom Fungi; phylum Ascomycota; class Leotiomycetes; order Helotiales; genus Amylocarpus; species Amylocarpus encephaloides. The sequence goes on along the minus strand of MU251447.1, from coordinate 3,112 downwards.
TGAGGTCAAGACCTTGGCAACCGTCGCTCACTCCGACATGGAGCCATGGACTGACTGGAGATACCTCGGCCATGGGGCCATGGCAAAGATACTGGTCCTTGTATCGAGCGTGGGTCCAGTTTATTACTGTTTCTCAGAACTTTCCGTACTTGAACCTCTTCTTTCGTCCCTTTCCCACCAACAAATTCTTCCCATCCCTTCAAGTTTTCGCCTAGACCGATGAATTCAAACACCTACCTACCCCCTGGGGGCAAAGATGCCTTTCTGGATGGCGATCATGACCAGAAGCCCCCAACCGTCAAGAAATCCGAGAAACATGGAGGAGAACGGGACTCTGATGAGTTGTCTGCAGACAACCTCCTTAGCTCGATGGGATATCAGGCAGAACTTGTCAGAAGTCGATCAACTTTACAGGTCGCTTTCATGTCTTTTGTTCTAGCGTCAATTCCTTATGGCTTATCGACAACGTTTTACTATCCGCTTGTGGGTGGTGGTCCTGCGAATGTCATCTGGGGCTGGGTGGCTGTATCATTGATCATTCTTTGTGTTGCTATTTCCCTTGGTGAAATCACGTCGGTATATCCTACCGCTGGAGGAGTCTATTATCAAACCTTCATGATCGCGCCGCCGTGGTGCCGGTTGATCACTTCCTGGATCTGTGGCTGGTCTTACGTAGTTGGAAATATCACCATCACGTTGGCGGTCAACTTCGGTACCACCTTGTTCTTCATCGCCTGTGTCAACGTTTTCGAATCCGAACCAGGAGTTGGAGTTTGGGCAGAGCCTACGACTTACCAAATATTTCTCGTCTTTGTCGCAATCACGGTCCTTTGCAACTTGGTGTCAGCGCTTGGCAACAAATGGTTACCATGGCTAGATGTGAGCAACTTCGTACTGTGACCGATTATGTTTATAAAGCTCACTGTGACTAGACTTTTGCTATATTCTGGACTTTCGCTGGAGTGATCGCAACTGTTGTCTGTGTCTTGGCGCTTGCTAAGGAAGGCCGTAACTCTGCTAAGTTTGTCTTTACGCATTTTGAACCAACATCTGGATGGCCAGCTGGCTGGTCCTTCTGTGTTGGTCTCCTACAGGCCGCTTATGCAACATCTTCTACTGGAATGATCATCTCGTAAGCACTCTCTCTGATACTTGACGCCCTTTGCTAACATGAACAGTATGTGCGAAGAGACCCAAAATCCAAGCGTCCAGGTCCCCAAAGCCATGGTCGGCACTATCATTCTCAACACCATTTGCGGATTACTCTTCATGATTCCTCTTCTCTTCGTTCTCCCCAACCTCGCGGATATGGTTGCTCTCGCGTCAGGCCAGCCAGTTCCTCCGATCATCGCCTCGGCCGTCGGCAGTCAAGGAGGAGCATTCGCCCTCTTGATCCCATTGATGGTTCTCGCTGTCTTCTGTGGAATTGGCTGCACCACTGCTGCATCACGATGCACATGGGCATTCTCCCGCGATGGTGCCATCCCTGGATCGCAACTGTGGAGACAGATTAACAAGAGCCTCGATGTGCCTTTGAACGCTATGATGCTCTCCATGATCGTGCAGATCCTTCTTGGCTTCCTCTACTTCGGATCAGCAGCTGCGTTTAATGCCTTTTCAGGAGTTGGTGTTATCTGCTTGACTGTCAGCTACGCCATTCCCATCGCCTGTTCGCTGTTCACTGGCCGTACACATATCAAGCTGGGAAAATTCGACATGGGAATGTTAGGTCTCGTCTGCAATGTTATTGCTATTTGTAAGTCCTGCCCGCCTCTACCAGATGGGAAGATTTTACTCCATTGTTTAAAGCTTACATTCAAAATCAAAGGCTGGAGTTTGTTGGCTGTCCCATTGTTTTGCATGCCTTCGTTCATTCCCGTCGCCGCTGATACCATGAACTATGCCTCTGCCGTCTTCGCCGCCTTCATCATCATCGCCGGAGGCTGGTACTTCGTTTGGGGACGAAAACACTACGCCGGGCCACCAGTGCATGAGGATCCTCGAATTTCATAGGGCCCATTTCCTTTGTGTTTCCTTTGTCCCAACGCGACGTTGTAGATGGGTAATATGCATTGGATAGGTATGTGCCCTCGCGACAGTTTCCGGACCGTGTAATCTACAAGAGTGGGAAATGGACATACTGATGGAACAGCCCAATGCGAGGGAGGAAATACTTATTGTACTATATTAGAAGTGCCATAGCGACTGCCCTACGCGTACTGAATTATACATTCTAGGGATGACATTCAGTCTGATCCCAGCAAGCACGGGAGTTCGAGGATATTCTTACAAGCTATCCTGTATTACTCTCCATACTAGATCTAACGAGCCTATCACCATGGGTCTGTGCTCTACAGGGCATTTGCAAATCAATTCATTAAATCTATGAACAACAACTTGAATTAATTAGGAGTAGACCACCCGTGCCGTCGTACGAGTACATCGCCCCAATGCTCTTGCTTTAAAATCAACTGATTAATCCATTCCTGAGGTATAGCCTCCCACTCTTCCGTGATAGCTTAGCGCATCTCCTGTATAGTAGGTTGGTGTTTACGTCGATGGAGAGCTTGTTTGATCTAACGCCAGCACTTTTCAATAGGGTTCATATCTGGTGACGTAGAAGGATGAGGCATTAAGATAATGCCGTGTTTTGTACGGAATTTGGCGTAGCAATTGGTTGTTGATTTATGCCCATGTGCTGCATTTCCATCCTCCATAAACAACGGCTCTACAGATGGAAGAAGAGTATGTGTAATAAGGGCAAAAGCCTCTAATATTGCTTGTATAAACGGTTCTAAGAGCTGCGTAAGGTAATCCTTTTGAAGGAAGGTACCGTTCTTTCCGTGGCCATCGATAAAGCTTAAGGGCGATTTATACCCATATCCAATTGCTCCCCACGCGTTGACAGGTGTTATATGACCTCGAGGGGATTGATGCTGAATACAAGTATTACAAAACCTTTCCGATTGACCGTGATTAATATTCCTCGTAACCCTTTGCTTAATTGTGCGTCCTCCAATAAGAAATGTAACCTCGTCGGACCAAAGGACCTTTAACCACTCTACCGTCCAAAAGATATGGGCGAGACCCCATAGATATCGTGCTGTAACTT